>PVHX01009252.1:0-77608 GCA_004024805.1 Geosciurus inauris | reverse complement strand
AAGCCTAGTTTCACACCCACAATGGAGCACCAGTGGGGTTCATGGAGTCCAAGTGGAGCTATGCATGTGACCCTGTACCAGTTAGTGACTGGGCATGTAGCTTTGCCTTCCTTTGTCTCAGTTTTCTCTCTGTACAATCATAGGATCTGTCTAGAGTTGTCTTAGTATTAAATTAGCATTTAGAAAAGCTGGGCACAAATTAAAGGCATTCAATAAGTGTCAGCAATTATTATAAAACCAACATGGAGTAATGAATGTGCAGGACACGAAGACCCATCCTGAAACATGACAATTCTAGGGATGGAGAAAGATTTATTATGAATTCCATCTACAAGCAGACCCAGCCTTGGCCACTCAGGTCCTCTACTCATGGGCAGAGCCCCATCCAAGGTGCTGGAGACCCACCCACTTCAGGTGTAGGGAACTTAGGGAGCCCCAGGCGGCTGGCTCAGGGTCACGTCAGCCTTACCAGTTTCTGACATTGTTCCTGCACTTGTTTCTGCACAGCCCCACTCCCAGATCAGGCCAGGACCTGCATGAGCTGCTCTCCTGACTCTGCACAGGTATCTAGGGCCAGGCACCTGGAGGAAGTAAGAGCAGAGGCCAGGACACAAGTCCAGGGACTTGGGAGATGGTGAGGGACTAACTGAGGTGGCTGTGAGCAGGTGTGATTCAGGAAGACAGTAAGAGTTGAAAATGGGTCCATTTTCCCTCCAGAAATAACTCTGGTGTTTATGGCATGGTCCTGGGGCCCAGTAAGGTCGTGGGGATCCGTTCCCTAAGGAAGTAGATAGCCCCCACAAATGCTAGGTCCCAGTGACTGAGTCCTTGACTTCTTTCACACAACCAGCTCCACCATGCACCCCAGTTCCCACAGTAGGAGGGACAGGGAACTGGTGTATGCCAAACTCACTTTGTGCTCCAGGTACCCGGTTCAATATACAATACACATCAGCCATTTGATGGCCCAGCCCTCCAGATAGTGAGAAATTTTAGCTCACCTTGCTGAGGTGATAAGAAACCTAAGTCAGCAAGGGAAGTTCACACAGCTAGTAAGAAACAGAGGCAGGACTCCCATCCAGGAGCCCCTGGCAATCCAAACCCAGCTTCCTCTCCCAGATCCACTCTCCTTTCCGGCCAATGTTGCCCTCTGGAGCCCCCTGCTGGACTCCCTGCTGCCCAAAGATGTTCTGGCCTCTGCATTCTGACCCTCCCACGGACCTCCCCCAATTGTCAGGGGCTGAGGGTCCATTCTGAGTACTACCTCTCCCCAGCCTGGCCAGTTTTATGGTCCTCAGAGGCCCTGTTCTTACAGTGGGGAACTTACCATACCTAGTTGTTCAGGGTGAGTGGATGAAGCTGAGAAGTGGGAACACGAGGATTCTTAAGAAAGCCTGGATTTCAGCATGGCGACTGGGAGACAGAGAGTCCTCCTCATGTGGCAGAAGGTGCTGCCACACACATCAGTAAGACTGAGTCACTTCACTTGACCATGACAAGAGGTTCAAAGCAGATCCTTCTGAACTGACAAAGCTTCCATCTTCCCCAAAAAGTTCTCGAACAAAAGAGCCCATGAGTGCTCCCAATTGCCCCTGAGGGCAGAGTGACCAGACCAAAACCTGGTCCAGTCCAAAGGAGAGATGAGTCCATGGAGGGTGGCCTCCTCAGTGGTTAAGATGTTGATGCTGCCCGTGCAGCCACAGGCCAAGACACAGGGCAGCCTCTCTCCATCACAGCCTGCTGGCTCAGCCTTCACTAGAGGCCTCACTGTGCAGATGCCCACCTGCTGCCAGCTGCTGCTCCCACACGGACTTGTCCCACTTGCCCCCACTGTCAGAATGGTCCCTCCTATCTCTGGCCAAGGCCTCTCCAAGTGAACCCCTTTCAGTGGGCCCACATTCCCAAACAATGTCACTTGGGAGCATTGGCCTTTGTCCCTGAAATGCAAAGCCATGAACATTGGAGCCAGGGATCTAGAACTTGAACCCTAAGTCCTGCTATCCTCCTCTTCAGAGAGGGAGGGGAGATGTCACTCTATTTGTTATTTTTGTGTGTGTGTGGTACCAGGGATTGAACTCAGGGGTACTCGACCACTGAGCCACATCCCCAGCCCTATTTTGTGTTTTATGTAGAGACAGGGTCTCACTGAGTTGCTCAGCGCCTCGCCGTTGCTGAGGCTGGCTTTGAACTCGCGATTCTCCTGTCTCAGCCTCCCTACGTGCTGGGATTACAGGCGTGTGCCACCGCACCCAGCTACTCTATTTGTTCTTTCAGGACCCTCCTATTGCCCCAGGAATCAGACAGAAAGTAATATCCCTATAGACTTCCACATTAAACACCTGGGTGGGCCATATGGGGGCATTAGCTCTCTGCCCCGGGCTACCCAGAACAGAGCAGTGCCAGTGCTGCTGGCACTGCTGTGAGCTGGAGAATCACAATCTTACACTCTGAGCAGGACTTAGCTTTCATATAGGTTGAGCATCCTAATGCCAAACTGCAAAACCAAAACACTGCAAAATCTGAAAATGTTTTGAGTACCAATGGTTTTTGAGTTTCCACCTCAAGTGGAAAATTCCACACCATGAAAATCTGTTTCATGCACAAAATTATTTAAAATATTGTATAAAATTTCCCTCAGGCCATTTATGTAAGATGTACATGAGCCAGGTGCAGTGGCGTATGCCTATAATCCCAGCACTTTTGGAGTCCAAGACAGGAGAATCAAGAGTTCAAAGCCAGCCTCAGCAACAGCAAGGCACTAAGCAATTCAGTGAGACCCTGTCCCTACATAAAACACAAAATAGGGCTGGGGATGTGGCTCAGTGATCAAGTACCCAAGTCCAATCCTGGTACCAAAAAAAAAAAAAAAAGATGTACATAGAACAAATGAATTTGGTGTTTAGATTTGGGTCTTATCACCAACATATCTCATTATGTCAATGCAAATATTCTAAAATCCAAAAACAATATGTAAAATCAAAAATACTTCTGGTCCCAAGCATTTTGGATAAGGAACACTCAACCTGTATCACCCTTTGTGTATCCTGTTAATACAGGTTAGCATGAGACATCCAGCTTCCCTCACATAAGACCCTTGGGCTTCCTTAAATACTCAGTGACAGTGCTAAACGATTTCCCTCTGCAGCAAACTCATGATGGATACCATTAGTCTTGGAAGAAGCAGGAAGGTAAGGAGGGCTGGCAACTTCCCTCTACAACCTCGCCACCAAGATGTCATGACAGCAAGTCTAAAACCAAGCTCCGCCTCATACACATACAAACATTCTTTACCCTAAAGATTTATTAGCAAACAAAGCCAGAAATGTGTTCATACATCCTGTTCTGTAGGCTCAAGAAAGTTCTGGTTCTTTGTCCCTGTACATAGTCTAACCGCTACCTGGCATGAAATCAGTTTTCCAGCCGAAAGCCAGAATTAGGAAACCAGAATCCACCAGTGACCAGAATTAAGTACAAAAGGAACAGGCATCATTCCTAAGTTGGTCCATATGTCCTAGGCATGCCACATTAGAGATGCTCCCTAAAATGGCTTTGCCAACCCACTCATCTCAAATACCTTTAGTCTCAGCAATGAGTCCATTTCTAACTCAAATCATGAGCATTGATACTCATCATTTTTACCAGTAAAAACCTACTTTGATGTTTGGCTGGCTGTTGATGGAGATATAAATGACAGAAGCCTTCTTTGGGGTATGAGCTTCCTACTACAAGTCTAGTGGATCCTTTTGGTGTGTTTTCTTTGCAGAAGTGCTCATAGCCCCTGGGGTACAGCTTAATCTCAGTACCACAGAAGACAACACTCCTACATGTTGCCATCATTGAAATGTCAATCACCTAACACACCAGAAGAGCTCAGTTCAACCTTATACCTGCGGAGCTTACTAAAGATGCAAACTTGAATCTAATCAGGAACAGACACCAGATGGAAATGAAGAAGACTCTAGGGGAATCCCCACCACACTTTCAAAGTGTAGTATACTGAAATACAAAGAAAGACTGTAAAGTGTTCAGATTATAGGAGACCAGAGAGAGAGGACAAATGCACAAAGGATCTTGATTACATTCTGCTATAAAAGGCATTATTGAGACAAATGGGAAAATCTATATAAGGTCTGTATATTGGATAATAGTATCATACTATTTACCTGGTTTTTATCATTGTATTATGATTATATGACAATATCTTGCCTGTAGAAAATATACCCTAAAGTCTTAGAGATAAAAGGGTAATTATAGGGGGAGAGAGAAAGAGGGAGAGAGGGAAGTTCATTGGCTTACACAAAGGGGAATGAAGGAAAGGGAGGGGGGATGAGAATAGAAAAGAGTAGAATGAATAGGACATAACTTTCCTATGTTCATGTATGAATACATGACCAGTGTAACTCCACATCATGTACAACAAGAATGTCCCACAAGAATGGGAAGTTACACTCCATGTATGTTTGATATGTCAAAATACACTCTACTGCCAGGTGTGGTGGTGTACACCTGTAATCCCAGCACTTAGGGAGGCTGAGACAGGAGAATCGCGAGTTCAAAGCCAGCCTCAGCAATGGTGAGGCGCTAAGCAACTCAGTGAGACCCTGTCTCTACATAAAACACAAAGTAGGGCTGGGGATGTGGCTCAGTGGTCAAGTGCCCCTTAGTTAAATCCTCAGTACCAAAAAAAAAAAAAGACACTCTACTGTCATGTATAACTAAAAAGAGCAAATAAAACTTTAAAAATAATAAAATAAAAGGACAATTATATCTTTAAATAATTCAGGAAAAAATACAAACACAGAGGGTGGAGGATAAAGAAAGACAAAGTAAACCCAATAAAATGTTGATATCTGGGGAATCTGGGTAAATGGCATAGAAATTCTGCTTATTTCTGCTTATTTCTCCAGGTATAAAATTATATCCAAATAATTTTTAAGTTAAAAAAGAAATTCCATCACCAGCTCCCTGTGGCCATCCACACCTGGCTGTTTCTCCCATTTGCTGGTGGGTCTGGGTCTCCTCCCAGTCTCAGCCCCTCTGCCTGCCTCACAGAAAGCTGCCACCAAGCAGCTGACTTGCAGGGCCTGCACTCTGGAACTTCCCTGGAGCATAAGCAGCAATCAGGACTCTGGGTCCCCTGGGAACTCCTCACCTCTCCCTGCCATCAGAGCCTAGGGAAGAGCCATTGAAGTCATCTCCAAGATCAATTTTCTCTTCTCCTCTTCTGCTTCCTCTTCCTCCTCTGAACCCAGGAGTTGAGGGCAGGTGGGAGGATTACAAAGTCAGACACATTCCAAGCTGACCCACTTTCTTTTAGGTTTCTTTATGGATGAGAATCATGCTTTGTGGAAAAAATAAATAAATAAAGTCAACACAGTAGGAACAAGCCAAGTCAAGGAGTTGGCCACCATCATTTGCATCTGGCAATGTCTCCAAAGCAGGTCGGTGGACAAGGAGAGCTTCCCAGTGGACAATGGGCAAGGGAGCTGCAGATGGGCTAACTAGAAATGAGCAACCTGTGTGTTTGGATGGGGGCCATGTTTGCCTTCCTTCCATTGGTTGTAAGTTGGAGCAAAAATTAGGGGAGTTGTCAGTTACTGACCAAGTGTTAGTTAGAAGTACTCTGGCCTCCTACAAGTCTGATTTAGAGCAGGCTGGTTACTGTGGATAATGGCTGGGCTTCCTGGGCTGGCTGCTGTGCATTATGGGTTAGAATCCTAATTTTATATCTGTTGTGGCAATCATCCATTCTATATATTCAGTCTTTCACTTTACAAGACCAAAGACCTTCCACCAGTACCCAGGGAATTCATGTCCACAATCTCGGCCTGTACCTGGAAGGATTCTAAGGAGCAAGAATCATCAGTTTTCTGATCAGTGCCCAAAGGTGTGTTTTGATGCATTTTAAGTCCTCAGTCATGCAACCAATGTCACTGGAGCATGTGCACCTCCTGCATCCTGGGGCATTTCCTCAGGAATGTTATTCCTTGGCTGCCCCAGCATCTCAGATGAGCCAACCATTCAAAGTTCCAACCCTTCTCCCCAAAGGTGGCATGCCATTATTCCCAAATGCCCTGTTTCTGGTGGTTCACTATTTCCAGTTTTCAGTGCAGCCTGCTGTGCTCTCTGTCCATCAGGTGGGTCAATGCATGTTGCACAATTTAGGCCAAGGATTGTAGCAAGTCTTCCCACAACCCTACTCACGACTGCCTGTGCAAACCTCTCTTTTTCCTGGAAGGGTTTCCGGTTTGTAGAGATTGGTTTTGTTTTATTCTAGGAAGTTCTTGTGTTGTAATTGTTGCTGTTGTTTCGAAATAGGATCCTTAAAATCACCATCCTTGCCCTTCTCTTTCTTAGCAGTGTTTTGTACACCAGTTCTCCAAAACCTACCTTGCCTTCAAATCAGCTGGAGCCATTGGGAGTCAGTGAAGATACATGCTGCACAAATAATCTTTGCATATCCAGACTCGCCTCCAAAATCCAGCAGCCACATATAGCTTGGAGGGCTGGGACTCAGACTCAGGAAACAGATGTGGGATCCCAGAAGGTGGAAAAAGATGCAAGATGCAGTTGGCATAGTAGACATACTTCATTTGGAGGTGACAATAGCCTTTAGCCAACCCGCAGCTCTAGCTTCAGCCCCCAGCCATTTCCATTTAGCCCCCTGAGTCTTTTCCTTAGGCCTTTTTTAATGCAGGCCAGACAAAGAAAGCACACTGCCAACAGGTTACATCAGTGGGAGCAAGTTCACAAGCATATATTTATGACCTTGAATACATACTCTGAATCAGTGTTTATGACCTTGACTATACACTAAAAATGTAGCCTGCTGAAAGTCTCAGTGAGGGAGCCTAACTATAACCATTTGGGCCTGCTCCATAATTCTTAGATGCAAGCTTCATATTTCTTAATTTTCCTACACCAGATTAAACCTGATCCTGATCAAACTCTACCTCTAAGCCACCAATCACAGACATATATACTTTAATCAGAGCTGGTAAGAAATTTAATCTCAGTTCAGTCTTCCCCACAATCAAATAAGAATCCTTAGGAAGATCTTTATGGCCGTTATTGTTGATCTCTGCCCTGGAGCCACTCTCTCCATGACCATCCCAGCTCCAGAGCTCACATGGCAAAGGGCCCCTTTGCAGCCATCAATCTTTCCCTGGCCCCTTCATAACACTTGGCATGAAAAGATATTTTTGAAAAAAGATAAAATCATGACTTCCATATAAATGCCAAAATCAATGTGATATTAAAGATTTTATTTTTCTCATAGTGAGAAGGATGCAAGCAAATGTTATAACTATCAAATAATCAAAACAGCACTGATTTATGGGGGCAAAGCAATGCTGGGATGGACTGCAAGGAGAGACAAAACTGATTTTTCCAAGGAGGTGGGGAGAAGTCAATTGAATCACTCCCAGAGAGGGCACCATTTACAAATCTATCAGTTGGCTGCAATTAGGAGCTGCAGAACAGTTCCAAGGTAATGAACAGGGCTAGATTCTGGTAACCAACCCGGAGAGCACACAATGGATGATGCAGTTTTCCATATAAACATTTTTTTTCCCCCCACACAAATGTAGGCTCCACCCTTGCTCTCCTCCCCCTTCTTCATCTGGGTCATTCCAAGCTAATGCCCTGTGATGGGCCCAGGCGGTGGAGGGAGTGAGAGGCTGAATATACAAACAATGGCCAGACCATATATAAAAAGAGAACTCTGAGCAAGAAGCCTGTAATCCCAGCACTTTGGAAGGCTGAGACAGGAGAATCACAAGTTCAAAACCAGCCTCAGCAAAGGTGAGGCACTAAGCAACTCAGTAAGACCCTGTCTCTACATAAAACACAAAATAGGACTGGGGATGTGGCTCGGTGGTCGAGTACCCCTGAGTTCAATCCCCAGTACCAAAAAAATAAAAATAAAAAGAGAGAACGCTGACATACAGTCTGCAGCAAACCAACCTAGGAAGCCATCCTATCAGGTCTACCAACCCATCCAGGAAGCCACATAACAACTCCTGCAATAACCAGCCCCCAACAGACAGGGCTTCATTAATAACTGACAGCTTCCCCAACTGGAGGGCACCTCATACCACACATACCCATGGGCTTCCAACTTAAGACCAACAGAGAGAAAGCCAAGTGGGCACCCCCAACCATTCACACAGTAGCCCTCATTTCTAGTTATCCCACCTGCAGCTTCCCCATTCCATTAGCCTCCACTCAGGGCACACCTGAAGCCTCCTCTGTTGTCCCCTATAAAGCCTCTCCATTTAAGTCTCTACCAAAACACAAGTGAGGGTAGCCTACTCCCTGAATGAGTAACCTTTGCTTGTTATCATTTGGGTGGCATAAATATTCAGGATTTGGTATAGGATGTGCATATTCATGAGCACAAGGCCACCTAGCCCAAGTCCACCCAGCACTGCTCAGGTCATTATGGCAGCTCTATGGGATGCTGATTCCCATTGCTGAATGTTCTTGACTGTGGGCAAAGCAGACATTATTCTAAGAGGCCTTCTTTCAGGGTGGTCCAATCTCCCACCTCAGAGCCCTTAAAGGCCTTGGCAAGTAGCCCTGAAGTGAGTGTTCCTCCAAAGCTTTCTTTACAAACCTGGGGTGGGATGGGAGCAGCGATGGGCAGGCATGGAGAATGGGAATATCTGTAATTACAAGAAGTCCTGCAATCATTACCCATATGAGTTTTCAAGACAGTGAAGGAATTATATTCTCAGTTGTATAAATTACCGTTTACTAAAGACATAGAGATGTTCATGTTGATTCCCAAAATGAAAACTCATTTTCATTGGTGAATCCATTGTGGCTTTTTGTGTTTGCATATTTTATCAACTAAAAACACTCCAAACTTCATTAATGTTATCATGTGGGAAACCAAGGTTCTCTTGACTGACTTCTAGTTAGTGCCAGCCTCTGAGCCTAAATGCAAGACCTGAAACCCCAGGGCCAACCCAATATGACCCTCACAGCTGCAAGAGTAGGGTCTTAGAGAGCAACTGACATGGGGGCTAAGGCAGATGTCTGGGTCTACTGGCCTTTGACAGTGGTGAGCTGTCCTGCTCTGGGCCCAGCCCTGGCTCCTCCCACACCATAGCCAAATCATAGCCTCTCTGAGTCAGCTTAGTCACAGCCTTTGCTGACCAGCTCACCAGGCTGATGTGGAGATCAAATTACCTGGAGTTTGTAAAGGTTCTTTGAAATACCATTAAAAAATAAAGCCCCAACACAAAAATGAATAAACGAATGAAACTAAAGCCCTATACAGGTAAGATATCCCTGTCGGTAAATTGTATAAAATGTCAAATTGTCACCTTCTTTTTTACAGTAATTCAGCAATGGCAGTAGCCATGACCACAGCATTTGCATTTTATAAGGAATTATTTATTAATACAAGAAAAAAAGAGAATTAGCAGAAGGAACTAGCTTGAGCTTGGATTGGCCCCACTAGCTATATATAGCTGTTTGGATACTTTATTTAGCTGCTATGAGCTGCATTTTCCTTGTGAGTGGATTTGCAGAGGACAGTACCCACATTATAAATGGTTGGGAGGGTTAAAGGAGAGAATCCACAGAGCCCATATAGCTCTGATATCAGAATTTAGTAAGTACTTATTGTAAACTCTTAATAATTGACGATGATAATGTTGATGATGGTCACGGTGGTCATTGAAAATCCATTTTGTTATATTCCCACAGGACCAGATCTGAGAAAACTAAGGCACTAAGACCCTTTCAATTCAAAAAGAAACTAAGGCACTAAGACCCTTTCAATTCAACACTATGCCAAGCATTATTTAGAAACGAGGAGAATCAGCCTGTCCCACTGTTCCCAGCACATCTAGAACCCTGCTGAGAAGACCGCACATCTCTGAAAACTGGACCCATAAGACCGTGGAAATGCATTTTACTTGCAAATGTCAGTAAATTGGTCATTTTATATTAGATGAGACAAGAACAAGGGCACCAGCAGAGCCCGCCAGAGCAGAGATGAGGGCGCCTCTAGTGGACAGAGCGGTCACGGGGCTGCTGGACAATCTGTAGATGACATCACCAGCAGCCCTCAGACATGCGCAGAGGGGGTTGAGTATGGCACCTCAGGCACTGGTCGGTCAGGGCAGGCTGGTTATGAAGTTCAGTTTGAAATCCCCTCTGAATGTCTTTAAGAGGAAGGCTGGCAGTGGACCCAGACTGTGCTTTGAAGAACTCAGTATTTTCCAGACTCATATTCCTAAACTGTAATAATAGTATTAATGCTGCTTCTGTTGTTGGCCCTTGTTTTAAGACTCTGCATGTGTACGTTTTTCTCGGCAACCCTTCCCAAATTGCTGTGACGTGTTCTTTCACTTAGGTGATTTGACGACGGTCACCCACACAAAAAGTGGCGACCATACTTTTCTGACTCTGAGGACACTGCTCTTTCTCTAGCAGCATGTCCCCCAGGAAACCCTTCCAGAGAGGTAGGAAGCACAGAGGAGGCTGGTGAGAAATGTAGATTCCTGGAACCACCCCACGGCAGGACTTTCCCATGTGAAAGTGCACAGGGCCCAAGAGTGTACGTGTAACAACCTGCCCAGGTGAGTCTAAAAAGGATCTCTAGATGCCATGAGAGGAAAATATACAACCATGTCCTAGATCCTAACAAAAACCATTGAGTCTCTCTCTCTGTGTCTCTCTCTCTGCATCTCTGTCTCTCTCTCTTTCTGTGTCTCTCTTTCCTCCTCTCCCCTCTTCCCCATCTCTCCCTCTCTCCCTGTAACCTCTCTCCCTCCCTCCACCTCTCCTTCTGGAGAGGAAAACGAACCCCATTCCAAATGGGGCCAGAGTTGGAAAAGCAATTGGTATGTATTTTCTAGGAACCAAATAGAGTTTTGTCCTCGATGGCAGAGGACAAGAAGGCAGGAAAGGGGAATTGAAAATCAAAACAGGCCCTCCACCTGCCATTCCAAGATTCCAGCTAAGCCTGTGATGCCTTTTTTAAATTCAGTGCCTAACTCATTCAGAAGATTGAAGAAATTCACTAGTGGGAGAGGAGAACCTGAGGCCTGAGTGGGACGAAGTCAGGCCCTGAGCATTGGCATCCACCACTGACCAGCAGGAAAGGTCCAGGGTCTCAGACTAGAGCCAGTCTTCCCAGATGGATCACTCAGCACCCAAGTCACATTTCAGTGTTGTCTAAATCCCTCTTGATGAAGGTTTCAACCCATGCATGATGTGCAAAAGTGTCTGAGCCCCTCTAGTTCTGCTCTCTGACTGTGAAAATACGAATACTGAGTTTTCAGAAGTCCAATTCGGCTGTCCAGCTCAGCTTGGTTATTCCATTTAGACACAAAGAACTGTGTGAAAGACTGAATCCACCCCTGCCACCCCTCTGCACATACTTGCCTTACTCTAGCTATCCATCCTCACTCTAGTCTAAACCACACCCTGAGATTCTCTCAGTGTGTAAGAGAAAAGCCCAACTTGCCTGAAGATAGTGACCTTGCCCTTGGAACTCAGTACTGTAACTCAGTCACTTACGTTTGTTTCTCTGCTTGGGGATTATAAAGATAAGCACAAATTAAAAGTCATGAAATTATGGCATTTGCTGGTAAATGGATGGAGCTGGAGAATATCATGCTAAGTGAAATAAGCCAATCCCCCAAAATCAAAAGCCAAATGTTTTCTCTGATAGGCAGATGCTAACTCACAATAAGGGAGAGGGGCTAGGGAAGAATAGAGTTACTTTAGATTAAGTAGAGGGGCATGAAGGAAGGGCAGGAGGAGGGGGGTTAGAAGGATAGTAGAATGTATCAGATATAGTTACCCTATATACATACATGATTACATGACTGGTGTGATTCTACATCATGCACGACCAGAAGAATGAGAATTTATACTCCATTTATGTATGATGTATCATAGTGCATTCTACTGTCATGTATAACTAATTAGCACAAATTAAAAAATGCAAAAAAAGTCAATGGTTGGATTCTCCTTATTGAAAATAAAATACTTCTTTCCATCCATTTTCTTGAAGCAATTACTTTAGAAAACTTGTAATTATAAGTTATTTTCTCTGTTTTTTTAAAATGTATGTAAATCTTTTTAGAACTTAAATAAGCCTTGCCAGCTTTAAGATCCAGGCATACCTTTCTGGAGGAGCGGGGAGCCATCTCTTTGAAATATAAACATTGAAGGAGAGAGCGACTCCAATCTTCTGTGGGAAGCGGAGAACCCAACTTTACCAGGTACCTGGCTCCAAGATGCAAAATTACCTCTTGTCATAAAAACAGTGTTTTATCTTTCCTTTGTATAAGGTCAGTTAAGCAACCCCGATGGTGACCCTATTGCCAGATCAATTTAGGATAGGCTATGTGTAATTAATGGGGCTCTCAGCCTCCTTGCTTGAGGACTAGTGGCTATCTTGAGAACAGTAATGGGTCATGTCTACTTAATTATATACAAGGCTCAGATTTCTTTCTGCCTTTGTAATCCCTTATCAGATTGCCTATGATGCACATATTAAATGTGCTGTTTTAATGCTTATTAACTAATGAAATGGCTTTCTCTCCATTCTACCTTTATGGAGGTTTTCTGAGTTGGGAAAAGAGTTTGTGTTTGATTATATTTCCCCAATAGTGCAAAGCATACTCACCTCTATCTTCTCCTCAAAACATGGAATACTTCCAAACTTTGGACCCTGTGGCATAAGTCCAGCTAGTTGCTATGGTTTGGGTAAGTGTCCTCCTAAAGGCACGTGTTTTAAAGGCTTCGTCTCCAGCCTGGGGCCCTGTTGGTAGGTGATGAGGCCTTTAAGAGGTGGAGCCTAGTTGGGAGTCTTCTAGTCATGTGGGGTTGTGCCCTTGAAGGGGATTCTGGGACCCTGGCTGCTCCTTCCCCTCTCTTTTTGTTCCCAGTTGCATAAAGTGGAAAGGCCTCAGCCACGTATTCCCACTACGATGTACTGTACCACCACAGGCCCAAAGCAACAGGACCAAGCAACCATGGATTGAAATCCCCCAAAACTGTGATCCAAAATAAACCTCTCCTCCTTGTAGGTTGATTATCTCTGGGATCATGTACAACGACAAAGAGTTGGCTCACACACCAGTGCTCCCTCAGGGCTGCATGCCCTGGCAAGAACTTGAATTTGATAGCTGCAGGGCCCCTAAGAGCCACTGCAGCCTTCTCACCTTGATTAGCAGCTGCCTGCCCCGAAGGCATCGAGCTTCTGCAGGGCAAGGCCCTACTCTCTTGTTCCCAGTGTGACCCTGTGCAGTACTTGAGAGTCAAACCAACTGTGCAGGGAGGCTTCTGGGAGCCAGTGCTCAGAGAGGGACCAGAGGCCCACATAGGGACAGTGCCCCACAGCCACAGAGGGGTTCGGCACTTCTCTTCTGGGACCTTTTCTTCCCAGAGTGGTTCACCCAGAATTCTTTTCACCATATTGACATCTCTTAGCTTCTAAGAGGGTGTGAGGGCATGGACCCACCACTCCTAGCTGCTCAGAGTGCCACAAAGTGGACTCCCAAGGTAAGGTAGGGCTGGGAGGGGAGGTGACATGAAACATACCTTGTCTTCACAGAGCCAAGTGTACTTAACTGATCAAAGTCTGATTTGCCATGCACTCCCACTTGTAATTACAGGTTTTCTAAAGCAAAACAAATGGGGATTATACAATGTGGTTGGAGTCAAGATTCCACACTACCTTCTAAGCAAACACAGGAAAGGACAGATACATTCACGCCTGTCTTTAGGGCCATGTCCCACCTTGTCTTCCACACCCTGAAAGAGATGGCTTAGCTGGCAAGTTGGGGAAGCTCTGCCATGTGCCAACAGGACCACCTGTGAGGAAGCAAGGCAAGGATTGTCTTCCCGTTTTTTGTAGGTAAGATTCAAAACAGCTCAGGGATAAGCCTGAAATTTTCCATCACATACACACACGCGCACACATATGCACACATGCTCACACACACACACTGCCATGCACCGGGCCAGAAAGACTGCCCTCTGCCCTCCGCACCCCTGGGGCTCCCTCTTCAGTGTTGGGAAAACCTGCAGGAGACTGGAAGGTGAGCAGAGACAGGAGCCCATTTCTCCAAACAGAAAGCTGTCACCATGTCCCCTCTTACTTGCTTTGGTTCTCATGAGGCTCAGGAAGTGACCTGTGCTTTCCTCATAGAGATGGAATAGCTCCCACATGACTATCTCTGGCTGCCCATGACCCCTGTCATTCCCCTAACCTGCCTATGCCTTGGTGAAGAGACCCTCCTGCAGAAGCACCTGGGTAGCTCCACCCCTGCCATATCCCCAGTGAGTTCAGGGGTCTGGTCAAATTATACACCCAGAAGTGAGCCGCTTGCCTCAGCTTGCCAGTTCCAGCTTTATTTCACCTACAGGCCTCTTTATTGCCCAGACAAATGCCTGCATTTCTTCACAGGGGAATATGAATGCGGCAGTGTGAACGAGTCTCCTCTCCTGTAGATTAACCTGAACTGCTTCACAAAGGAATTTGGTTTGTATGATGAGATGTGATCCCCAGATTCTATCCCTTCTGCCCATTCCCTGCAGATGGGCTTGACTAACTCTGCTTTGCTATTGCTAAAGCCCCAGAGAGTTACCCTCCTCAATCCCACTAGGGCCCCTCAGGGTAAGAAAACTGAAAACATGCTGGGTTGTGGAGAAGCTGGAAAGAGAACAGATACTGAGTTAGGTGCTTCACAAATGTTTAATTCCATTTGCCAACATTCACCAAAAGGAGGGGAAACTGAGGCTCAGAGGGTGTGACCTGATTTGACCAAGGCCCCAGCATCAGTAAATGACATGGCCTGTCTGTTTTCTCTACACTGATGTCTCTCAGTATTAAACATCAGAATGGAGCCAGGTGTGGTAGCCCATATATGTAATCCCAGTGGCTCAGGACACTGAGGCTAGAGGATTGCAAGTTCAAAGCCAGCCTCAGCAACTTAGCAAGACCCTGTCTCTAAATAAAATATGAAAAGAGCTGGGGATGTGGCTCAGTGGTTAAGCACCCTGGGGTTCGATCCTTGGTACCAAAAAAAAAAAATCAGGATGGTATCACTGACTGGATGCAAAGGACTGAGTGTTTGGGAGAAAAGGCAGTAGCCCCCCATCTATGATGGAAGCCATGCTGTTTCAACATGCTGTTGCCCAATAGCAATCTGTTTGTGAAGAAGAGATGCCAGAACTTCTCTGCCTGGTTGAGAAACAGTGTGTGGTTGACGCTATACTAAACAGAAATGCATTATGAAATGCAGCTAACCAGAGCCCAGGTGGCCACAAGTAATTTCCAGCTCCAAGGGAGAGGTTGTGGCAAGAGGTCCTGGGAAGCGCTGCCTTGGGCCAAGCCATCACATCACCATTGGCCTCCCTAGAGGGCCCAAAATTCCTCAGACCCTGAGAAAAGCCCGTAGGCTTCACCAGGACATTGATGAAAACCCAGAGCCCAGAGCTTGCAAAGAAATTGCTGGAGCCCTTTGGGAGGCCATAAAGTCAGAGGGTGAGTGAGCGGCATAGTGCCCAGGAAAGGGGCAGCACTTCAGAGACTGCAGGGCCAGGACCTGTTACTTTTTCTACTGCATGTCCTTGGGCAAGTCACTTAGTTTTTTCTGGTTCTTACATCCTCAGCTGCCAGAGACACAGCCAGCAGCTCCTGCACTCCAAGACATCAAGGTGCCAGGATCCTCAGGAGTGGCCAAGTGGAACTGAACAATTGAGTATCATAAAACTAATGCTTGTAGCATCTGCTTAAAAACAAAACAAAACAAACAAGCAAAAAACAGTTCCTCTCCCTTATGCTTCAGCAATGTCAGCAAGATGCTTTCAGCTTTGGCCTAGAGTGGGGCAGGGATATGATGAGTCAGAAGGTCAGGGTGACTTTAAACTTAAGTCATGACCTCTGTACTGCCCTTCTTCTGTCGAATGAGAGGCTAGAGAAGATGGCCTTAGAGATTACCTTGGGTAGCAGGCCCTTCCCCACCCCCAGGAGTAGTAGCTGGCTTGCTAACCTGCCTATCTTGCTCAAGCCCCATGCCTCCCTCTGACATTGCTTAGACCAATGGCAGAAGGCTTGGCATAAACATCTTGGTGGTCCCTTCCCTGTCCTTTCCCCAGTGGCTGAACCACTGGAGACCATGGCAGGACAGAACATTCCCCTCCATGGGAACCATCACAGCCCTTGTAATTTAAAAATATCCTAGCCAGTCAGGGTGGTGCATGCCTGTAATCCCAGCACTTTGGGAGGCTGAGACAGGAGAATTGCAAGTTCAAAGCCAGCCTCAGCAACGGCGAGGCGCTAAGCAACTCAGTGAGACCCTGTCTCTACATAAAACACAAAATAGGGCTGGGGATGTGGCTCAGTGGTCGAGTACCCCTGAGTTCAATCCCTGGTACCAAAAAGTAAAATAAAATAAAATAAATAAAAACATCCAGACCTTCAAGGTAGGCAGAAAGGAAAGCATTACCACAAAGCAAGGGGTCACTGGATCAAGCGAGCCCACCTTCTGTGTGGTTTGCCAAGACCCACCCTCCCAACAGAATGCTTGACCTTTCTAGGGAGGTTAAGCTTTAAAGAGGAGGTAGGTACAAAGGGAAGGGCTGCTGTTCTAGGTAGAAGAAACAGCATGGCATGTTGGTGGCCCTCTGACATTGGTTGTTCATTCTCCTGAATAAATGCCCAAGGCTGGGCACATCATCAGTATGTGCTGCTGGTCTCCCTGCCCAGAGTTGTCACCTGTTACGATTTGCAGATGGTTTGAGTATGTTCTCCACAGGCCCAAGTGCGGACCCTGGCACCCACACTTTCAGTGTTAGGACATGGTGGGACCTAGTGGAAGGTGGTTAGGTCACTGAGGGCATCACCTTCAGAACAACTTAATATAATTGTCACAAGACCCCAGTCAGACCCCCTTACTCTTGTCTCACAAGAACAAGTTGCTATCAAAAGAGGGAGACTGGCCCCTGAATGTCTCCAACTTCCTGTCTCATCATGTAATCTCTTTATCTCAAATGTATTCCTCCCATCCACCAGATTCCGATAAGAGCCAGAAGGTCCTCACCAGAGCTGAGCAAATGTTGGCATCATCTTAAATCTTTAGAACTGTGAGCTAAATGAACCTCTTTTCTTTATAAAGTATCCATCCTCAGTTATTTCGTTATTGCAATAGGAAAAGGGCTAATATAGCACCCAATATAGTTACTGCAAATTTTAAAAGCACCATTCCCCTGTGCCTAAGCAAGTCTTCCGGAAAGGAAGTTTTACTTTTCATGAGCAAAAATTAATCAGTTATTTGAGACCCCTGCAACTCCAAAGGCAACTGAAGGGCATAAATTGGAAAGCCTGGGCACTCTGCTTAAGGATCAGACCAGATCAACTAACCACCACTATCCAGGTTGTTGTCATGAGTATGCTTTATAAAATGAAGTGAGTGTTTCAAGAAAAGCTCTTAATGGAATCTCTGACACTCAAGATCAATCACTTTTCAAGGTATGGGGGAAATATGGTACTTGGTGCCCAGTCCAGCTTTTTTGTACTATAGATCCAAATACCATTGTTGGTAGGAGTCCAGGTTTCCTCATGGTTTGGGAGACCAAAGGGCACCATAGCCCTTGCCCATTAGCTTCTCCTTTGTTCCTGGAAAACATGGTCATTGGGGTTCTAGGTGCCATTCACCAGCTTTGTGGGCACTGAGAGTTATTTGTAGTGGGCCAATGGCAGCGTCCCAATTTCCAAATCACGCAATGTGTTGAGCCTGTTACCTCAATTACCTGGGGTCTGAAGGTGGCAGCTCTGGTGGGCCTCGTGAGCCAGGTCTGCAGAATTGCTCTTGGGGTCACTCCAAGAGGCCTTTCCCTAGAGCCTGCGCTAGCTCTCCTGATGTAAGCAGCCACCTGTGCCAAGGACTAGGCTATGCCCGTGGCTACAGAGATAGAAAGGCAGAATCCAGGTGTGGAAATCCATGGAAGGTGACTAGTGGGCTTTTTCTCTCCTACTCCTTGTTCCCCTGTCCCCTGCCTGAAATCACCATGACCTGAAATTCTGCTCCTCCTTCACTATTTGGTGCAGATGTTACTTCCTCCGAGGAACCTTCCCTGATGCCATGATAGGAACACTCTCTGCTCTCTGCGACTCCTACAGCTTCATGGTTGTTTCTCTCTAGTAGAAGATAGGACCAGAACCTAGTTAGTACTGGAGCTGTTCACATGAAAATTATTCTTGCCCTTAGATACTAACCCCCTTTCAAGGCAGAGGTCCTGGAGGTTGTTTGTTGTTTTTGTCTTTCTCAATGCTTGACCTAATGTTTGGTACCTGAAGACATTCCAAACCCAGTAAACACCGTATTTGTTGACTTAATGACTGAATGAGGGTCAAGAGTCATGGGTAGAAGATACTAGATAGCAGCATATAGTGATATAAATAAGAACTAAATGAAATGCTACTAATAAAAAAGAGCAGACCTGTCTTCTATTCAGCAGCCAGGTGATTCTTGCCTCCACCCACAATTCAAAACAGTCAGAGGTATGGTCTCTATGTAAATTGAACCATGGTGGTGCCAGATTCCCGGATACCAAGACAGTGAAAATCCAGTCAGAGACAGAAGGAGAAACAAAATCCAGACAAAATTCAGTTTCCAGAATTCCTTTAGCCAGGTCTATTTATTTCCACCACAAGAAATCAGAGGGTTGTGAGAAATTTGACATGTCTCAAATCCACAGAGAAAGCACACCCAGATTTGGAGGTCCTTCAATAATAATGCAATCAAAATCTAATTACCCTAATGCAGCCCCTGTCAATAAGCCCAAAGCTTCAATTCTGTCATCTCATGTTCTGTCTTAAACATGAATGAACAGTGATGAATCATCAGACATTTCAGGAAAGTGCCCAGCATGAAATAGAGGAACCTAAAGAAACAAACAAATGCATAGAAAATTGAAGAGAGAGGGAATAGGAAACAAGAAGAATATGTTTTTAAAACTCTAGAATGTCCTTGGAGAAAAGAGAGACGATATACTACCTGCCTTATTTATATTTATTATAAAAAATAGAGTGGTAAGAGAAAGAAATAATCAGAGAATTTTTTAAAAGGGTGGGGGGAGTTTTGCAAGAATTTAATCAAATGCCAAGTTAGTGAACACTGTCCCCAAGAGACCTCCCTCACTTCTGATATCAATTGCAAGTTCATGGGGTTTCCAAAACCTCTCTCCACTTTAGTAATTTTCTAGAAGGACTCCCAGGACTCAGTGAAAGATGTTATATACACAGTTAAGAGTTTTTTACAGGGAAAGGTTACCGATTCACATCAGACAAAGTCCAGGAAAAGTTTTAAAACAAACAAAAACACAGTTTCTGTTTTGAGTCATACACTGAGGAGACAAGATGTATTACCTTCCCAGGACTGATAGATCCCAACACACCTGGAGTACTGCTTAGCAGGAAAACTAACCTGAGCTTCAATGTCCAATGTTTTTCCTGGTGCTTCCTTCTGCGGGCACAATTAGTTCCTGTGGCTGACCTCAGTCTTCAGTCCTCACCCACCAGCATGACCCAAAGCTCCCACCCTGTTACATGATTGGTCCATCCGGTGTGGTCAGCCCCCATGCTGTCACATTGTTAGTATAGACACATAAGGACACAAAACATTCACTTCCTGTGTACCCGACTAAAGAAAATACTGGAATTTGTGCTGTTCTAGAACTAGAGAGTGCACTAAAAAGAAGTAATATGCTTTTTAACAGATCACCAAAAAAAAAAAAAGGAAAAGGAAAAAATAAAAAAGCCTACAAATATTTCACAGCTCTATTTTCCCACCCTTGAATCTGGGCTGCCCTTGTAACGTATTTTGATCAGAACTCTCTATCTAGACCATGGTGTTTTGTGTTGTTTTATGATGCTGAGGATTGAGCACGGGGCCTCACACATGCTAGGCAAGTGCTGTATCACTGAGCTACACTCCAGCCCTGAGATCTTGATGTTTTCGAGAAGTACTGGCCAGCTACTCTGTAGGTTGCCCTGCACTTGGGGTTCTTTTGATGTGTCCTCATGATCAGATCCACACCATGAATCTCTGGCAGGGATGTCACAAAAGGAATGACAGCCTTCCTCAGTGCCATGATGTACTCATTTTGCTTTTGGAAAAATTACAAAAATCATAACACAACTAATTTTGACCAATAGAGCGTGGCAGAGGTGACTAATGATTTCCAAATGTAGCCTCAAGAGGCCTTTGCAGATCCTGCTCTGGTGCTGGGAATTCTTCAGCCATGTGAACCAGCCTGGCCTGCTGCAGGATGAGAGGCCATGCAGAGATGCCACCACAGCCATCCCAGCTGACCGGAGTCTCCAGACTAAAGAGCATCTGCATTGGTGGACAGAGCCAAGGTCCACATAGAAGACTAAATAGAAAGCAGAGGAAGGTTGGACTAACTCTGTCTGAATAGCACAAACCTCTCTTGCCCTCAGTGGAGGAAAAATATTAATGGTAAACTTGTAGAAATCTAAACAAAAACGAAGTGATTGTTAGCTTCAGGAAGAGCAAACATCATGCATGAAATAAACCACCCTGCTCCCCTATTTGGCCCAGCTATTGGGTCCCAGCTCCATGCTGGTAGAAACCAAACTGGGCTTATTGTCCCTTTCCAGATTATGTTGTTGGAAAGAGACAATGGTGTGGAGACAAGGAAATCCTTGAGGGAGAAGAGAAAAATGAACATTTTTATCACCTCAATAAGAAACCATTAGCCAGTATCTGCCAATCACCCCACATACCATGTCTAGGCAAGCACTATTCTGTTTACATCCTAAGACATTGTGGTTCTAGAAGAAAATACAGAGAACCAGATTGCACACTAAAGTAGATTTTTGAGTTACATATTCATTGATGGTTTATGGGGGGGTGTACAATAGCCCCAAAGAGAATGACGTAGAAGGGTAAGGGAAGAAGGAAAAAAGTGACCCATGAAGCACCTCCTGCCATGTGAAACCAGCCAGCCCACACGGCTGAGCGTGAGCTCTTGGTCTGTGATACCAGGTATGGCCAGAACAGAGCCATGTCGGCCAAGTGCCATGTCATTTCAACATGGAGCAGCCTGCTGGTAATGTGGGGTTTCTGCCAGAAACCAGGACATCTGATGCCACTGCCTCCCAGGCTTCCCAAGGCACCCAGCTGGATGGAGCCACAGTAAGGGGAAACCACCTTGTGCTCAGCTTCCAGGGCAGCAGGGCTGCGGGGCTCTCAGGACTGTCCCCAGAAGACACTCAACATTTCACGTTAGCACCTGGTCCTCTTCATGGCTGGGTTCACTCACCCAGGCTGCCCTGAGCAGCAAGCAGCCTCTTAGCACCATCAGAAGGGACCTAGGCTTTGGCAGCTGGGATTAGCCCTAGAGTCAGAGCTGTTCCTAGTTCTAGAATGGACTCTGAGGTTTAGTATCTCTAAGTTGGAACGGATCTTCAAAATCACCTAGTCAAAGATATCTTCTCTTCCCACCTCTTAGGTGAAACAAGAGTTCAAACTCCTAATTTCTGGCCAGAAAGGATTTCTATTGTAAGCTACTGGTTGCATTTGAGATATTAGAAGCCCCTGGGACTTCCAGCCATCACTGAAACATGCTGGCAGTACATAAATGCAGGGCTTAGAATACTGGGTCAGAGTCAAAAATGCCAAAGAGTCAGGGTCCCAGACATTGCCTCAAAGCCTATTTTTACAATGAAAAGAGTTTTGTTATTTTTTTTCTTTTTTGGCAGTACTAGGGATGGATCCCAGGGGTGCTCCACCAGTGAGCAACATTCCCAGCACTTTTTAAGTTTTTATTTTGAGAGAGGGTCACACTACGTTGCCCAACCTGACCTCAAACTTTCAATCATTCTGCCTCAGCCTTTCAAGTTGCTGGGACTACATGTGAGCTCCATGGCAACCAGATAAGTTTGCTGATTTTTAAACTATATAAATAATATGCACTGAGCCAAGCATAGTGATGCACACCTGTAATCCCAGTATATATATATATATATACATATTCTATTGATTCTGTTTCCCTAGAGAACACTGATAATACTATCATTTTAAACATAGAGTTGCTATGAAACCCAGCAATTCCACTCCTAGGTATATGCCCAAGAGAAATGAAGGCATATCTACACAGAATCTCATACACAAAAGATCATAGCAGCTCTATTCATAATAGTCAAAGAGAAGAAACAATAAAAATGTCTATCAATAGGTGATGAATAAATAAGGCATCACATATCCATATAATTGACGTCATATCCACATTATTCAGGAAAAAAGCATGGATACTACTGCAACAAAGGTGAGACTTGAAGACATCGTGCCAAGTGAAAGACGCCAGACAGGCCAAGACTACATATTGTGATTTTATTTATCTGAAATGTTCAGATTAGGCCAAGTTAGTGTCAGCAAGCCTAGAGCTGAGGGCATGGGGAAACGGAGGGTAGTGATGGACGACGATGGGGTTGTGGACTTTCTTATTGAGATGATGAAAACATTCTCCAATTAGGTGATAGTGATGGTTGCATAATTTTGTGAATATAATAAAAACCACTAAATTTAAAAAATAATACATCAAGTCACAGAGTAAGATGAGCATCCTTTTCATGATATACCTGCCAAAAAAATATGATCAGCATCTAATTATGATGAAATATCAGATAAGCTCAAACTGAAGAGCATCCTGTGGAATAGCTAATCTGTATCCTTCAAAATGAAGGTCAGGAGAGACAGTAAAAGACTGAGGAAGTGTCCAGGAATGAAAAGACAAGACATGCAACGGGGATCCTGGATTGCGTGGACCCTGCATCTTATACTAGAGACCAAATTCTTTTTTCTATAAAGGACATCAGTGGGACAATTTTCTGTGCACAGAATGAAAGTATCATACCAATGCTCATTTTCAACTTTGCTACTTGTGTCATGGTTATGTAAGAAAACGTCCACATTTTTTTTTTTTGGTACCAAGGATTGAACCCAGGGGTACTTAACCATTGAGTCACATCCCCAGCCCCTTTTATTTTATATTTAGAGACAGGGTCTCACTGAGTTGCTTAGGGCCTCACTAAGTTGCTGAGGCTGGCTTTGAGCTCACGATGCTCCTGCCTCAGCCTCCTGAGCCACAAGCCACTGGGATTACAGGTGTGTGCCACTATACCAAGCCAAATGTCCACATTGGTTTTTTTTTTTTGGTACCAGGGATTGAACTCAAGGGCACTCAACCACTGAGCCACATCCCAGCCCTATTTTGTGTTTTATGTAGAGACAGGGTCTCACTGAGTTGCTGAGGCTGGCTTTGAACCTGCGATTCTCCTGTCTCAGCCTCCCAAAGTGTGGGATTACAAACTTGAGCCACCGCGCCCAGCTCAAATATATTTCCACATATATTTTTAAAGAATATATGTGGAAATATTTAGGCAAAAAGAAGAATCATGAAAAGTTATCTATAGCTACTAGGGTGAGGGAGGCATAGATGTAATAAAATGTTAAGAACTGAAGAATGTGTGTGAATGGGAATATGAGAATCGTTTGCAACACTTTTGTAACTTGTATATGTTTTTGCAATTATTCCAAAATAAAACGTTAAAAAATACATCATAGCAATCTTTCTTAGTCACTCTTCTATGTCTAACTTGGGCTTTCAATGGCTGCATAATGTTCTATTATCTGGATGCACAAGGTTTATTCTACAAACAAGCATTGGTCTTGCATCCACGTTTTTTTCAGCAAAAAAATATATACATAAATTCTTATGTCTTGGCACTTTTATTTTCATAGAATAAAATACCAGGAGTAATATTTCTGGCACATTATTTGTTTTTTTAAAAAATTATTTTAGTTGATACATTAAATTCTATATATTTTTCATGCATTGTATGATGTTTTTAAATGTATATACATTGCAGAATGGCTAAATTGAGCTTATTAACATGTGGATTATCTGACATACTTGTAATGGTCTAGATCTGTGATATTCACTCAAAATCCCAAGTGTGAGACAATGCAAGAATGTTCAGAGGCAAAATGATTAGATTATGAGAGTTCTAATTGGTGAATTAATCCACTTGAATGGAATAACTGGGTGGTAACTATAAGGCAAGTGGAGTGTGGCTAGAGAAGGTGGATCGCTAGGGGTGTGCCTTTGGGTTTATAGTTTGTCCTGGTAAGTGGAGATTTCTCTCAAGTCTCAACCTCCCCTAACCCTCCTTCTGGTTGTCATGTCCTGAACTGCTTTCCTCTACCATGCCCTTCTACCATGATGTTCCACTTCACTGTGGGCCCAGAGCCATAACCGTGAGCCAAAAGAAACTTTTCCTCCTCTATATTGTTCTTTCTTGTCAGGTCCTTTGATCACAGTGATGAAAATGCTGACTAAATAGAAATTAATACCAAGACGTGGAGTTTTTGCTATAACTAACCTGATTATGTGTTCAAAAGCCTTTGGAGGTGGATTGTGAGTGGAGGAATTTTGAAAAATTTAGAGGTACAAGATGGAAAAGCTTTAGAATGTTGCAAGTAGAGCTTAATGGCCAATTTTGTTGGGAACTCAGAAGATCAGAACACTAATAGGAACGTGGACAGTAAAGATTGGGCTCATGAAGTTTCAGAGCAGAAATAGGACTCTATTGGAAATTGAACTAGATGCCATTCATGTTATGTTCTGGCAAAAGTTCTGTCTATAGTTTGCCCATGAACTGAACTTTCTGTGAGGCTGAATTTAAAGATGATGGACTAATCAATCTGGTGGAGGAAATTTCAAGCCAACACAGCATTTAAGAGATGACATGGGTATTGGTGGCAGCTTTTAGCCAAGTTTACTGTGATGATCAGGAGCAGAAATATTTCTAAAACTTGCATTTTGACCAGAAAAAGGTGAGTAAAACTGGTACCAAGGAAGGTGTGGTTAAAGGAATTAGAGCCACTAAAGAAATACTAAGTTATTTACCCATAAACAATAGGAATGATGGCTTGAGGGCATCTCAGGAATTGGCAAAAACATACCTCTCTGAGGCTTAATGGAGTAAAAACAAAATTCCTTTGAGAGGAGACCAGGGGGACACTTTGCTTTCATGGGGGTGGGTTGCTTATGAAGTTGTTTCACTGTGATCATCCACCCAGCACTGTAGCAGTGGTGCCAGAGGCTTGCTACTGCTGGACCTCAACCACATGGTGCTGGTTCTGCAGGAATACAGGATGCTGATGTTAGGGAGTCATGAAGGCTGCCACTGATATTTCAGAGGAAGGTCCTGGAAGGCAGGCAAAGTATAACAAGGTCAGAGTCCTTGCAGGCTGCCCCTGAAAGATCAAAGCTGCAGTGGAGAACTCTGAATATGGCAATCATGGGGCTGGGATTGTGGCTCAGTGGTAGAGCACTTGCCTCGCATGCATGAGGCACTGGTTTCAATCTTCAGCACCACATAAAAATAAAATAAAGATATTGTGTCCATCTACAACTAAAAAAAATGTTTAAAAAAAAGAAAAAGAAAAAAATACCAATCATGTGGGATATATACTGAGGAAAGCTGCAGGAATGGAGCAGAAACAAGCCAAGAGGGGGCCATATGGGCTGCAACCAGTAAGGTCATTGGAGTGGAGCTACACCAGCCCTTTGGAAAGAATATAATGATGCCATGGGTCCTAGATGATAAACGTGAAGCTACAGATGCCCAGCTAGATTTTGATGTTGCTTTAGTCCCATCTCTTCTTTCTGTGCCTCCATAGGTTCCTTTTGGGATGGAAATGTTTACATTACATATGGGATATATGTAACTTGCTTTTGATTTTTACAGAGGTTCATGCTGAGAGTTTGCCTTGATTCTTAGAAGACTTTGGACTTAGACTTTTGGGGCATGATGAACTGTTAATATTATGGGTACTCTTGGAAATTGACTAAATGTATTTTGCCTTGTGGGATAGGAATGAGCTTTTGGAGGCCAGGGGCAGAATGTTATGATTTGGATATGTGGTATCCCCCAAAAGCTCATGTGTGAGACAATGCAAGAACACTCAAGGGTGAAATGATCAGGTTATGAGAGTTGAAATCTAATCATTGGGTTAACCCACTGATATGGATTAACTGGGTGGTGACTATAAGCAGGTAGGATGTGGCTGAGTTAGGGAGGTCATGGGGGTGTGCCTCTAGGGTTTATATTTTGTCCTAGGTGAGTGGAGTTCTCTCTTTCTCTCTCTCTGTCTCCTTCCCACCCTCCTTCCCTCCTGTTGCCATGTCCTGAGCTGCTTTCCTCTACCATGCCCTTTTGCCATGATGTTCTGCCCCACCTCCAGCCCAGAGCAAAGGAGTCAGCCATCTATAGACTATGACCTCTAAAACTATGAGCATAAAATAAACTTTTCCTCCTCTATATTGTTGTTGTCAGGTCTTTTGGTCACAAAATCAAAAAAGCTGACCAAAACAATACTTATCTTTTATGTATGTATTATGAGAACATTAATCTCTCTCAGCAATTTTCAAGAAAATAATGCATTGTTATTAGCTATAGTCACCATATTGTACAATAGATCTCTTAAATGTAATAACTGAATATTGTGTCTTTTGACTAACATCTTTCCAACCATGTCACCAACCTCTTGTAGCCACCATTCTCCACTTCTATGAGTTCAACTTTTTGCATTGTACAGATTAGAGATCAGATAGTACTTGTATTTCTGGCCTGGCTTGTCTCATACAACATAACGTCCCTTAGATTTATCCATATTGTCACAAATGTGAGTACCTACATCTTCTTTATCCATTCATCCATTGATAGACACTTACATTGATTCCATATTTTCTTATTTTTTCTTTTAATAATCACTTCTCTAGTTTTCCCAAAAAGGCTACACTATTCATTTTTCCAATGGTATATGAGAGCTTTTCCCAAATGCTTATCAATAATTGGTGGCACTCCTTAATTTTTGTAAATTGCCATGTTTTAATTTGCATTCCCCTGACTACTAGTGAAGTTCTACACCTTTTTATATCTTTATCAGCATTTCAATTTGATTTTATTAACATAAATTGCCTATTCATACAGTTTGCCCATTTCTTGTTTACTAATTTTTCTGAAATTTTTAAGCTTTTTCGCAATCTTTCAATGTATATCAAAAATTAGTTCTCTCCATTATCTATTTGACTTCTTATTACCCAGTTAACTTCTGGTGTGGTCTTTAAAAGTGTCTTCAAATGCCCATGTATGAAGGGCTTGGTTCCAAGCCCATGATGCTATTGGGAGGTGGATGAATCTTTAAGAGGGAGTTTTAGTGAGAGGTCCTCCAATCATTGTGGGGGTGCCCTCAAAAGGAATCTTGGAAATCCAGCCTCTACCTCTTCCCCTTCCTTTCATTCCCGGCCATGAGGTGAATGGGCTTTGTCCACCAAATGCTTTTGCCATGATGTGCTGCCTCACCACAGGCCCAAAAGCAATGGGCCAACTAACCGTAGACTGAAACCTGTAAAACTGTAAGCCAAAATAAACCTTTCCTATTTTTAAGTTGATTATCTAAAGTATTATGTTATAGTAATAGAAAGTTGACTAACACAACTTTATTTATAGTACAATTTGTTACTCAGAAAATTTTGTTTAATCAAATACATCTGTCTTTCCTAATATACCTAAGGATTTATTGACTTGGCTTCAACTGTCTCTGCTATCACAAGGGTAAGACAGTTGTTTAATTTTTCTTTTATTATTTTTATTTATTTTTACATTTTATATTTAATTTACATGGAATTTTGAATATAAAGGGAGTTCAGCATTTTTTTTAGCACATGGCTAGTGGCACCAGCAGTGTGGAATACACAAATCACAGACCAACCTAGACCCCATGAAGAGTCATTAGAAGCCAAACTACCTGGTTTGGAATCCTAACTCTGCCACTTGCTATCTTAGTAAAGTCACTTAACTTTTCCGTATCTCACTTCTCTTGCTTGTAAAATGGGGTCATAATAAAATCTACTTCACAGAGTTATGACAATCAAATGAGCTAATAGAAATATTTAGTACAGCTCCTAGCACAGGTTTAGAGTGAAACTGATATTTTTTTTGTGGTGCCGGGAATTGAACCTGGAACCTCATGCACGGCTAGACACGTGTTCTACCACTGAGCTACACACCCCAGCCCTGGAGTGAAATTTAATATTCATCTTTTTCAGATGCAAAGCTTCCTACTCCACAGGTCTTGGGGATAGAGAGGTCTCTAATACATGGCCCACTTGTGGGCAGGACTTGAACACAGGAAAACCAGTGGGTCCTTCCCAGGGTCTCTCTGAGTTGTCACTGTCCTCCCACAGGGAGGTTCAAGATCTCCACTAGCAAACTTTCCATGCTCCAGGGTTCTTGGCTCTGGTCTAAGTAGCAAACTTCCAAGGTGATGGGACCAAGGCCTGCCCATCACCCCCTTCCCACATGCCAGCCAGTCCCTACTGTTGGCTTGACTCCACAGAGTAATCAGGAAGCTGGGGAGTTTGAGAAAGGCATTGGGGTCATCTTCCAAATTTCCCCTTTCCCTCCAAACCTCCTCCACCCTTCCTGGTCACAAAGCCAACCAGCCAGGCAGCAGGCAGGGTGAAAAGCCATCTGAGGCCTTACCACTTAACACCTGTCTTCTTGGCATTAGTGTCTGAGGCTGTGTGAGTGTGAGAGGTACGTGTGGACTGCATGCATACACGCTTGGGCACAAGACACCTGGGCACAGCTGTGGATGGCTGTCATGCCAGATGAGAACAGCAGTTGGAGATTGAGGTTAGGGATGGACCAACTGTTGTAAATATTCATGTACTCAGAGTGAAACAGTAAAGCTGGGGGTGGGGGGCAGGACCTTTTTCCCGACCCCATGTTCCCAGGTAGAGGGCTTCTAGTCTAGAAACAGCTCTGCCACCTGCCCTTCAATTCCACTGAGGAGAGAAATAAGTGAAGGGGCGGCCATTGCAGCACAGCTCTTGTTGGTCAGAGAAAACCCAAGAAATGCCTGTGATTGCTGGAAATCTGTCCATATTTCTATTTCTTCAGCCTAGTTTGGTGCCCAAGTTTTCCTGGATAATCATCTGGTTAATTAGGCTCTGCAGGCCCTAACTTTTCCTTTCAAATATCTAGAGCAAAAAGATAGGAAGCAGGGAATGGCATTGCCATTTCTAAGTTCTTCTGATCATAAAGCCACGTAGACTATGCAGCATTGCGGCGGGGATATGTGAGCAACCTAAAGGAAGCGGCCTGGCCCTCCATCTCTCACCTGCATCTATACTCCCAGTGTCCCTCTCTTCTGACCATAAGAGACAGTTTCAAGTGTTTGGAAGCACTTCATCCCTGACCGACATTAGTCTTCTCCAGCCCAGAGGACACAAGAGAGAGAAACAATTGTAAGAAAGGAAACCCAGGGAGAGCATATGACTGGGAAGACCAGACTTCCTTCTAAGCCAGCGCCTGCCAAGCTCCAGGGGAGGCAGGCTAGTCTAGCCATTCTGCTCTAACTATCTGAGAGAAAAGGTTAGGATCTGCAGAGCCAGAAGGGATCATCTTACGCTTACCAGACTCAGGCAGACCATTAGTTTTAAGGTCCTTTGAAATCCACTTTTCCTAAGCCCTGGAAGTTTTGCACGGTGGTCTTACTGCTCACTCCTCCTCAGTCACTATCTTCCAGGCAGTGGAAGCTGCTCATACATAGGGAATCCCCTTGCAAATGGGAGTAGCCTGCTAGGGGAGGAATTCTGAGAAATAGCCAAGAGTCCAAAGCAAAACACCAAGTTGTAAAATGCATTTGTCAATGAGCATGACCTCACCAGTTTTGAGAAGTCAGATATTGCAAGGATTGACTTTCCTTTCCAGAAAACAGAATGAGAGACCTATTTCACCCCTAGACTATGTTTCCTGAATTCGCTGAATACACAGCACTCACTGAAGCATTTGTGGAAAGGATCTCGTTTGGAGCTTTAGTCTTTTTCTTTCCTGGCAGGGCAGGTTACCCTCACTCTTGTCCATTTTGCTGTCTACATAGGTCACTATAAATCCTCCTCCAAAAAATTGCAAGTGTAGCTTTGAGATGGACACAAGTCTTCATGTTTGAGTGTGGCCTTGGCAACCCCATTACCAGATTGACATCGGAAACAGTGGGATCCAAGGTTACAGGTTAATAGAACACATACAGTAAGGTAAGCATTATCTAATGGCGAAGGCAAATTTTAAGAAGGTGGTGTTCATTTTTCTATTGCTGCTGAAGCAAATTAGTCATGGAAAACTGTACAAATGTATTACCCTGCAGTTTTGGAGATCAGAAGTTTGAAATTTATTTCACCGAGTGATGTTGGCAGGGCTGTGCTCCCTTTAGGGGCTCTGGTGAGAATCGTTTCCTTGCCTGGATTAGCTTCTAGAGACCACCTGCGGTTCTTGGTGCAGGTCCTGTTGTTCAAAGCCAGCAGCAAATCCTTTCCACATTGTGTTCTGCCTCTCCAGCCCTGCTGCCTCCCTCTCATGAGGACCCTTGTGATTGCACTGGGTTTACCAAAGTAATTCATGATTTTCTCCCCCAGTTTAAGATTCTCAATTTAGAAACTTCCACAGAGTGCCTTTCACTAAGTAACAGTCACAGTTTCCATGGACATCTTTGAGGATTCTAATTTCACCTGTCACAAAGGCTTTTACCTGTGTAGCCAGTCCTCTTTACCTGAGGGTTCCCCATCTGCAGATTTACCCAGCCATGATTCAAAAATATTTTTTAAAATTGCATCTGCTCTGAACAGACTTTTTATCCTTCTCATTGTTCCATAAACAAGACAGTATAACAACTATTTACATGGGATTAGATATTATAAGTAATCTAGAGATGAGTTAAAGCATATGGGGTAGATATGAATAGGTTCTATGCAAATACTTACACCAGTTTTTTTTTTTTTTTTTTTGTCCTGGGGATTGAACTCAGGGGCACTCAACCACTGAGCCACATGCCCAGCCCTATTTTGTGTTTTATGTAGAGACAGGGTCTCACTGAGTTGCTTAGTGCCTTGCCATTGCTGAGGCTGGCTTTGAGCTCGTACAGAAATAAGGATGAACCAGGAGTCTAAGCACCAATGTGGAGGAATCTTACCAAAAATCTTGAAGGAAAGAAAGCAGGGAAAACTATTACACATCATCTGATCCCGTTTAGATCAGGGTCAAAGAAAGACAAAATCTGTAGTGTCAGAAGGATGGTAGTTACTTGTGGGGGATGAGAGGTGTGACTGGAAGCAGTCCAAGGGGATTTTTGGGGTGCTGGAAAGTTCCAATTTCCTGATCGGAGTGCTAGTTACATAGGTGTGCTCTGATTGGGGAAATCCACCATGCTCCATCTATAGAATGTTCACTTTTCCACATGTATGTTATACTTTAATAAGGAATTACATTAAAAGACATGAGAGGACTGGGGAAAAGCTCAGCAGCAGGTGTGTGCTTAGTGTGCATAGGGCCTGGGCTCCAGCACATACACACACACACACACACACAAAAGTAGGAGAGCTTAATAGGAACACTATTATAGTTTATTTCTAAGAAAACAATCTATTCCTGCTTTTTCTACCCTTCCACTTCATCTAAGTACAACTGAACACAAGGGACAGGATTCTACAATCAGAAAAAAAGAGGAGAAAAGGCAAAATTTTGAGATCTCACATTTTCTTTTCTTCTTTTTTTAATCTTCTCTGTACCACCAGCAAGGGCCCAGGAGAGACCTGTAACCCTAAACTGCCAGCAGTCATAGGCAAAATCAGATTAAAAACAGAGAACTTCTGTGCTGTTTGTCCAAAGGGTTAGGGGAGGGGAGAGGGGCACAATTGGGACGAGGACAAACTCATGCATCATGGCCAAGGTGCCTGACTTCCTGAAGCAGTGGCAACCCAAGCAGAGAGATCTATCCCCTGCCCCACACCAGTCACAGGCAGGCTCCGGTTCTCCCAAACCTCCACCAGCACCAGAAAATGGGATGTGGCTCAGTGTTTGAGTACCCGAGTTTAATCCCTTGTACTAAAAAAAGAAAAAAGAAAGAAAGAAATTTTAACTTTCCTGACATAATCAGCAAATGTCCAAATTAAAATCAGAAAATCATTTGTTGTACCCAAAACCAGGGAAACCACAACTTAAATGATGCCGGTATTGACATAAATCACATGTTGACCTGGGGCAAAATTACCACCATAAAATTGCTTCAAGAAGCAATTACAAATTCATTTGAAATAAATGAAAAAATATGAATTCTCAGCAAAATAAAAGTTGTCAAAATAACCAAGGGGAAATCATGTAAAGAAAAGTAAAACAACTGAAATTGAAAACTCACTGGATGGGCTCAGTATTAGAATAGAAGTAACTAAAGATAGAATCAATGAAATAGAATTCACTTAATCTGAACAACAAAGAGAAAATAGACTTTCAAAAAAATGAACAGTCTCAGGGACCTAATGTTTATGTGCTCAGCATCCTAGAAGAAGAGGAGCAAGATTGTGGGGTTGAAAAAGTATTCAAAGGAACAATGGCTAAAAATTCCCCCAATATAATGCAAGTCATAAAATTAGAGATTCAGGAAGCAGAGTGGGTCTCAAATAGAATATGCTTAAAAATATGCATATCAATTTACTTAATAATTAAACTTCTGAAAATTAAAGACAAAAAATTTATCTGTATATATTGCTTTCAGTTTTAGTTTTGCACTGCTAGGGATCAAACCAAGGGCCTTCTGCATGCTAGGTAAGAGCTCTCCCACTGAGCTGCATCCCCAAACCCAAAGTCTTAAAAACAACCAGAGAAAGAAACGTGACCTATTGCCTAGAGGAAGACAATGATTTGAATGATAGCTGGTTTCACATATGAAACTATTGAGGTCAGAAGAAAGGGCACCACATTTGCAAATGAGTCGTGAAAGAAAAGAAAGGTCAATCAAGAACTATATTCAGGGAAGATGGGAATAAGAAAGACAATAGAGTGAACTGGACATTACTTTGCTGTGTTCGTGTATGAATACATGACCAGTGTAACTCCACATCATGTACAATCACGAAAATGGGAAATTATACTCCATGTATGTTTGATATGTCAAACTACATTCTTCTGTCATGTATAACTAAAAAGAAAAAAAAAATTTTTTTAAAGAACTATATTCAATGAATTTATTCATGATTAAAGAGAGAATAAAGGTGTCCTCAGGTAAAGGAAAACTAAGGTTATTTGTTGCTACAGAATTGCCCAGAAAAAATGCCCAGAGGAAGGTATCATGATTTTGATGGTGTTTCCCTAAAAACTAATGATATTAAACATCTTTTAAGCCGGGTGTGGTGGCGCATGCCTGTAATCCTAGCACTTCTGGAGGCTGAGACAGGAGAATCACAAATTCAAAGCCAGCCTAGGCAATGGCAAGGCACTAAGCAACTCAGTGAGATCCCTGTCTCTAAATAAGACACAAAACAGGGTTGGGGATGTGGCTCAGTGGTTGAGTACCCCTGAGTTCAATCCTCAGTACCAAAAACAATAACAACAACAAAAAACCAACCAAACAAACAAAAACATCTTTTAATGATCTTTTAGACCTTTGTATATCTTCCTTGGAGAAATATCTACTTAAACCCTTCGTTAATTTTTAATTGGGATTTTGTTGTTGAATCACAAGAATTATTTATATATTCTAGATAATAAACATTTATCAGATATATCACTTGCAAATATTTTCTTCTATATGGAATTTCACATTTATATATAAGGAATATATTGTCTTTTCACTTAATGCACAACAATTTTTCATTCTGATGAAGTCCCTATTATCTTTTTGTTGTTGTTGCTTGTAATTTGGATATCATAAGAATCCATTTAAGGGGCTGGGGCTGCAGCTCAGTGATAGAGCATTTGCCTGGCATGTGTGAGGCACTGGGTTCGATCCTCAGCACCACATAAAATACAATAAAGGCATGTTATCCATCTAAAACTATATATAAAAAAGAATCCATTTAAATGTAGGTCTTTACTCCATCTTGAGTAAATCTGGATATATGGTGTGGGGTAGGGGTCCAGTTTCTTTTTGTACCTGGAAATTAATTTGTCTCAGTACCATTTGTTGAAGAGACTTTTCTTTCTCCCATTGCATAGACTTGGTACCCCTGTCATACACATCCATCGGCCATCACTATGTGCAATTAGATTGTGTTTGTGTTGTTGACTCTGTACCATCTAGACATCACATCACTGTATATTGACCCTAAATATAATAAATAGGAGGGGCATGCATTAGGCACATTTTCCCTAAGTTTTGTTTTGTCATGGTGGGAATTGAAACTGCAACCTTGCACAGGCGAGGCTACCAAAGATGTTTTTGAAATGGTTTAGCAAATGATTTATTAACAAGAGAGCCAGATAAAATCAAATCAGGAAGAATATGGAAAGAGGAAGGAAAACAATATGCTAATCACAGATTGATATCTTTGCTGTGACTATTCTGTTTGACGCAGAGTTTCCTTGAGCCAAAAGGGGAACAACCAGTTACAAGGCTTCCCTCAACAGAGAGGGAAAAGTTTCCCAGACTCACCTCCCTCCCTCTGGCCCTCCACACAAATTCTGAGCCACTGGGTATGTGGAACATTGTGAACAGTAAGTTCCGTAAGAGATGTTCTTGTTTTCCTGTTTTTTTTTCCCAACAGCATTGTGTTAACAATGAAGATATGCATTTCACACTGTTTCTGTTAAAAATCCTCTCAATAAATGTTCCAGAGTTGTCCTGTAGGGAAAGACTGGCTTCAACCAGGTGAAACAGGTTGGTTCCTCTGAGACTTTTCTTTCTAAACACTTTGATATGAAAGGGCAGGACTTCTTTTGCCCATGGAGACCTATTAACATGTGGTAGGTGTTTTGGGGAACAGCCTGGAAAATATTGTTGTAGATGTTCTTCCCTCAGGCTGTTTTTCCTCAGCCCTGATTTTAGTCAGAGGTGCACAGCTGCCAGGTTCTCTGAGGAGGCCCAGGGTTTTGCTATTCCATGTGTCTGGCTCCAGGCAGAGGGATGGATAGAGAGCTGATAAGGGAATGGGAGTGGGGAGTGGAAGGGGCGGCTAGCAATTTTCTGTGAATATTTTGAAGCCTAATCTGTTTTCTTGCCCTAAAAAGAATGTAGTTACAGGGGCACCAATGGACAAAATCTGAGTTTTTCCTGAAGTTGTTTTGGATTCACTTGACCACTGGGAAAAGCAGTCAGTTGTTCAGATTTCACATCTCAGAGATTTGGGGCACCAAGATGCCTGAGTTGCAGTCCTGAATCATATGGTACAACTGAACAATGTTGCATACAGGAATACTGACCTGCATTTTTTTTTAATAAAGAACATGAAAATTTTCATTCACAGCATCAAATTGATCAAATTTCTCACAATCCTCTCAAATTTCTATGCAATACTCTCTAAAGACATTCCATTTTGTAGTCAATAGAATACTGCTATGGTTTGAGTATAGGCTTAATTCTTTAACATGGCAGTGTTGAGAGTCCTAATTATTTGTGTATTTTCTTTGGAGAAATGTCTATTCAAGTCCTTTGATCATGATTTAATTAGGTTGTCAGTTTTCTGTTGTTGGGTTGTTACATATTCTACATATTAACCTTTTATCAGATATGACTTGCAAATATTTCCTCCTGCTCTGTGGCTGTCTTTTCACTTCGCATCCATGAGTTTTTAACAGTACATCCTGTTATCAAATATCCATTTGATTCTATTTCGTTGATTCCAGTTCTATATTTTGTTTTCTCATGTATTTTCTTGAACATGATGAAATGATCTAGTGCAGCTCCAGTATCTGCATTACCTGCCTCTTTCTTTCTATAGTACCTTTAACTGGCTTATTTTTACCCATTTCTTGGGGTGCCTGGGCATTTCTTACTGCATGCCAGGTACATGTATGAAAAAATAGTAGGCAAAATTTGAGGTTTACCAAAGTTATGTTTTTCACAAAGAATCTATCTTGTTTCTTGGCAAGTAGTTAGAAAGGAATGATTACTACTAGGGGCTGATTCAAATTTGGGTTTTAGTTTGGGGGTAGGACTAGTCTTTGCTTGATTTGCCCTTAATCTTAGGGTGAGCCCTTGTAAGGTACTAATAGAAAGCTAGGGATCTCTTGTGTAGTGGGCCACTAACTGAGATTTTAGACTCATGAGACTACCCAAAGCTCCGCTTCATTTCCCAGCTTCTTCGCTTCTTGAGTCCATGCTGCTTATGAACCAAGAGTTGGTTCATCTCAATTTAGTCTCTCTTTCTCTCAGATCTTGGGTTGCCATCTACATATTGCCTCACTGGTAAGACAACTAGAAGCTCAACTTAGGTTCCCAGCCTACTAGCTTCTATTTTCCACTTTTCCACTCTTGGACCATACATACCACTTGCAAATTAACAAATTTCTCAAGGACAGAATCCTCACCAAGGTAGAATATTGTGCCCACCTTTCTGCCCTTCCTTCTCTATAGCATCATGTCCCCTCAAGTCTTGTTTTTATCAAAAGCCCTTCAACGCTTTCAAATCTGTGTTTCTTAAAGCATGTCTAATTGTTCTTGGTGGTCTGGAACATGCTATTTTATCAATACCTAATGCCATTATCTGAGCTTAAAAAAGTAAAAATGTTTGCCAAAAAAACAAACAAACAAAAACAGTAGACAGGCTAAAAGTCAAAGTCTGAATTTCTCAGTTAAACAAGAAGAAAAATATATCTAAAACTTTAATAAAAAAGTGTTATGGTTTAGACATGAGGTGTCCCCCAAAAGCTCATGTGTGAGACAATCCAAGAGAATTTGAAGGTGAAATGATGGAGTTAGGCAAGCCTTAAGTTGTTCCAAAGTGAGTTCTACCACCCAGGTACTAACTGGGTGGTAACTATAGGCAGGTAGGGTGTGGCTGGTGGAGGTGGGTTACTGGAGGCCTGCCTTTGGGATATATCTTTTGTCCCTGGATAGTGAAGCTTGCTCTCTTTCTGATTCCACATGTGATGTCCTGAGCTACTTACCTCCACCACTCTTCTGCCATGATGTTCTGCCTGGTCTCAGGCCCAGAGCAATGGAGTCAGCCATCTTTGGACTGAAACTGAGTCCCCAAATAAACTTTTCCTCCTCTAATTGTTTTTCTTTGGTCTTTCATTCATGGTAGCAAAAAAGTTGACTAAAACAGAGCAAGTGAGACAGAGTCAATCCACCAAGTAGAACATTCAGCTAATATCAGTTAGTGAAAGCAGAGAACAAAATAATAAATCATCAGATTTTAGATTGAAAGAAACTTGTTGTGTCAACTAGGACAATTGGAGGGAAAATCAAATAAATGAATCCTGCATGAAACTAAAAGATTCACATCACTGAAGATAAAGTCCTTCATGCTTTCAGAGGAATACCAAGGGATGAGAACCAAACTGATGTGCAAACTCATATTTTTAACACATGCAATCAAATGATAGAAGGCAATGGAACAAAACCTTCACAATCTGAAGGAAACTTACGTTAATATAAAATTTTCTTCCTGGGGAAAAATTAATTATGAGAGATGGAATGAAAACAAACATTTTCAGGAAGATGGGATCTAAAGGTTTCCTCCCACATAGACTTTCTGAGGAAGTTACTCAAGGATGTGCTTCATGAAAATAAGGAAGGAAAACAAAAGAGAGAAGGAAGTGAAACAAAAAAGCATTTGAAATCTAACCCAGATAGGGGGAGGTGAAGTGATCAAAGAAAGGAAGTCCCAAAATGAATTCTGGCCAGCAGTCCTAGATAGTAATTGACATAGACTGGAGAAGGAAGTTGTAGTGGTCAAGAAAGGATGCTGCTAAGAAAAATGGATTGCATTCCGTAGGTAAGATCAGTGAAAATCTGGATGATTTGGAAGATAAGATAAAAATATCTTCTTCTAAAGGCCCTTCAGGATTCTATGGAAAAAAACATACTATGAGCAATTAATAGAGTACAGGAAAAGATAATCCATTTGATTCAGACATCAGAAATACCTCTTTTCAGTGGTAATGAGTTTATAACATTTGATTGAAAACAAGGCAGAGAATATACTAAAGCTCATTCAACTGGACCTTTCAGATGGCATTTTTTCTTTAAGCCTATTTAAGTTAAACCTCAATAAAGCTGTTTTTAAAAGAAATATAAAGTATCTTTAAGTTCCTATGGAGTGATCTCTGGGATATTATTAAGTGAGATAATGAAGGAGGGGGAAAATGACATCAACAAGAGGAGAATAAAAATACAAACTCATTTGTTTATGTGCTTTTTAAATTGGAAAGATTAATTGAAAATTAAGAATAGTTACTTGCAAAGGTAAGGATGACACCGGTGGAAGAAGGAGGGAAACTTGAACTTTGGCTAGGTTTTACTTTACAGATTTAAGATTTTACATAATTATAAAACAAAATTAAATTGAAAAGCAACCCCAAAAAATCTAAAAAAATAAAATAAAATGAAATATTTACCAAGCTGGGGGTATAACCATTCTAAATGTGTTTGGTCAAAACATGATTTCCTGTGAAAAGAGCCCAGATCTCTGGAGAAATGGCTGATTCCAGGGCTGGCATGGGAAATGAACAAAAAGAACCTGGAACTTTTTGTCATACCAGAAGGCAAGAAATCTACCGAAGACCACTACCATCATATCTAAAATACCCAACATCCAGTGTGAAGAGGCTGCTGCTGAGCAAAGCTTGAGACCATTTGAGCACTGATAATCCTGACTTTATGGAAAGGGGACCTGCCAACCAACCTCAATGTGTTACATTTATTTAGATCTTGATTCAAATGCACTGTTTTTCAAAAACACTTATGAGACAACCAGGGACATTTGAAAACTGAATATTTGATAAAATTAAATTTTTATTAGATTTCAATGTGATAATTATAGTGAATTTGGAAATGGATACTGAAACATTCATGGATAAACTGGTGTAGTGTGTAGGGATTGCTTCAAACTAATCAATGAGGAAAGAGGGGTGAGAGAATAAATCAAATGGTTAGCCACAGGTGGTGATATCTTAACAGGGTGATGGAAATAGAGGCCATTCTTCCACTACTTTCACATATACCTAAATTCTTCCACAGAAAAATATTTTAAAGTGTTATAAACTTAGCTCATTATTTACATATTGTGCCCTTGATGTAAATTTGCTCCACCATAGTCAATGCAAGAAATATACATTATTTTAAGGAGTTAAAGCCAACAAGCTCCAAGCCACCACTGGTTAAAATGTCGACACATCCAATCTGTGCTGTATTGGAGGGATGGCTGCTTCTCTGTATGATTATATCAGAGCCTTTGCAGCTCAGGAATCATCTGGAAATAGGAGGGAGGTCTGGAGCCCTTGGTCCAAGGAGATGTCATTGTTCTCATCCATGGGCTCTGTCACCTGAGGTTCTGCCTCCCATGACTATACATTTCCCACCCATAACATGTCACCTCCTCAGAGGTCCTATCACCTGGAGGGCACTGAACCTCCTCTCGCACTCGTGTCCTACACCAGCTTCAGGGAATTTACCCTCTCCCTTTGGTTGGACCCCGTTATTCTGCTCTACCCTCTTAAACAAAGTGGCACAGACCGGGTGACCAAAACAACAGAAATTCATTACCTCACAGTTCTGGAGCCTGGAAGTCAGAGGAAAGTGCCAGCAGGTTGATTTCTCTTCAGCACTCTCTCACTGGCTTGTAGTCACTCACCATCTTGCTGTGCCCTCCCTCACTTTCATGTGGTACCCATTCCTGGTTTCCTCTCTTCTTAAAGGACACTGGTCTTACTGGATTACAGCCTACCCTATGACCTCATTCAACCTTCATTACCCTTCAAAGCCTTATCTCAAATTTGTAGTCCCACTAGCAATGTATGAGTGTACCTTTCCCCCCACATCCTCTCCAACATTGGTGCAACCATTATGAAAAGCAGTATGGAGACACCTCAGAAAACTTGGAATAGAACCACCATTTGACCCAGCTATCTCACTCCTCGGTTTACACCCACAGGACTTAAAATCAGCATACTATAGTGACGCAGCCACATCAATGTTTACAGCAGCTCAATTCACAATAGCTAAACTATGGAATCAACCTAGATGCCCTTCAGCAGATGTATGGATGAATATGGTACATATACACAATGGAATATTACTCAGCCTTAAAGAATGAAATTATGGTTGCAGGTAGATGGATGGAGTTGGAAAATATCATGCTAAGTGAAATAAGCCAATTCTGAAAAAACAAATCCCGAATGTTTTATCTGATTCACAATAAGGGGCATGGGAAGGATAGAAGTACTTTGGATTAGGCAGAAGGTAGTAAAGGGAGGGGAGCACATATGGGGTAGGAAGGGTAGTAGAATGAATTGAACATAATTACCCTGTGTACATATATGATTACATAACCGGTGTGATTCTACATCATGTACAACCAGAAGAATGAGAATTTATACTCCATTTATGTATGGTGTGTCAAAATGCAGTCTACTGTCATGTATAATTAGAATAAATTTTTTAAAGTACGGTCACATTGGGGATTAGAGCTTCAACTAATTTCGGTGGGGGTACACATTTCATTCCCTAACAGACCCCTGTTTTGCTTTTCCCTATCAAATTTCCCCAGTGGGCTCATTTTCTTTAAACAGCAAGTCTTGGCAGTAAAGTTGTCTTCCAGGTCCTTGGCAACTTGCTTTGGTCCTAAAACTTGTCACTTACCCTGGTGGGGAAGTGGGGGGCAAATGCCCATTGCCTTGGGAACCAACAGGAGCTATCCTAGTATCTCTCCCAGCTGCAAGAGTAAAACACATCATACCAGTAAATGTACATATTACAAAATAAAAAACGGTTCCATGTCAGCCTCTCTTCCCTCTGGACTGACTTTTCTTCCCAGGGATTTTTCTATGTCTATCTGATCTTGAGCTTATGTCATAACATGCTTTATCCAGAGCCTCAATTTTCCTATTTTTAATAACAATTTCCATGGAATCACTTGATACCAAAATGCAGTCCCCAGACCAGTAGTGTCAATACCACCTAGAAAATTGTTAGAAATGCACATTTTATGGCTCTGCCTTAGACCTTGAGAATCAGACAACTGGGGAATCAGTCACCTATTCTAACAAACCTTCTTAGGGATCTGATGCATGCTCCAGGGTTGAAGACCTACGTGTTCACACTTGCAACAGCCTTGGTCTCTCTCACCTGTGCCTCACGCTGTACCCTTCTTGGTGTTCCTTAAGGATCTCTATGTACTGTTCCTTCATTTCTCATGATGAATCTGAGCTAAAATCATAACTGCTTCCCTCACTTTTTACAGTAACATCAGTGTGTTGTACAGTAGCCTGTGCAAAGCGTGATAGTTTGTCAGTATCTATTGAATGGATAAATGACTTTATGCATAATCAGGAAACATTTATTTTGATGCAAATGCTTCATGTGCAGTTTTCTCCCCCTTTTTGGTACTGGGGATGGAACCCAGATGCATTTACCACTGAGCCACATCCCCAGCATCCCTCGCTTTTTTTGAGACAGGTTCTCATTAAGTTGCTGAGGCTAGCCTTGAACTTGTGATCCTCCTGCCTCAGCCTCTTGAATCACTGGGATTATAGGTGTGTGTTCCCATGCCTGGCTCATGTGCAGTTTTTTTTTTTTTTTAAGTATCTTTTTAAAAAAATTTTATTTATTTTAATGTAGTGCTGAGGATTGAACCCAGTGCCTTACACGTGCTAGGCAAGCGCTCTACCATTGAGCCACAACCCTAGCCCTCATGTACAGTTTTATGTTGTTTAAAAAAATAATCTCAAGGGGCTGGGTTTGTAGCTCAGTGGTAGAGCACTTGCCTAGCAAGTATGAGGCACTCGATTCAATTCTCAGCACCACATATAAATAAGTAAAGGTCCATCAACAACTAAAAAATATTTTTAAAAAGCTGAACTTGATCAGCTGAAGTTGGAGGAATGGCATTGCAAATGAACAGTCCTACATGACAGGAAGCCATTAATTCTGGTGGACTGCATCATGGCAGGATACACTTGGAGCCAGCTCTCCAGAAAGCACAAGTGTGAACTAAGACAAAAGTCACACTTTGACACCAGCCAGAGAGATTCTGACCTGGAGTCCCAGGCCATAATCTGAACTTTTAGAACACTACAGATTGATTAGTGTAGAAGGGAACATTCAGAATCTTGTCAGTGAGTAGGTTACATATGAGCAAACCATGAGGACACCTTATCCAGCTACCATGGCATTTCTCAATTTATTCTATCATGTGGGTCTTTGTTCCATTTTTTCTTTCACACTTACGCAATGGCAAGTACCAGTATCTATTTTCCGCCAACTATGTAAGTCTCCAAGAACTTCATTTCCCAACAGGATAGGCCCTCACTTGCTCCCCCAAGTTACTCAGAGGCCCCTGGGTGAACGCAATCCTAGAGAGGGCAGGTTCTTCTGTCTAAGACACCACCTTTCTCAGGAAAAGTGGGCACCTGGTTGTTTGGATCATACAGCGTGGGACTGCACGTGGGCACCTTGGTGGACACCTACCTTCCCTGCAGCCTTGAGGAAATGAAGAAGCGCCTGGGAAAAGACCGTCAGTATTAAAATGTGCTATGTCCACCTTATAGGGAAGAATGAGGTCTGCAAATTATGCTTCTTCCCACCTTTGGTTTTCTCACATTTCTGTTAATACAGCCAAGGAACAAAAATGCTTTGTAGATGGAAGAACTGATTTTCTAAAATCCACATTTCTGTATGAAAATGTGAATGAATGAAATAGAAATAGATCAGAACACCACCCCACCCCCAGCCTGCCTCTCAGGTAACATTCCAGTGGAACCATGTGTCAGATATTCTCAGGCCTTTGGCTCAAAAAACATTAGTGACTTAAGAGCTCTTTTAAAACACTTATTAAAACAATAAGCACTGAGGTATAGAAAAGACTGCCACTGGAGATTAGCCAATGAAGTACTAGTCCTGGATCCTCCATTAGCAAATTCTAGAATGATGCCCTGGAGGTTTAACTTTGAAGAGCTCAGTATGATGTTGACAATATTTTCCACAAAAGACTATGACAAGCCAGGCGCGGTGGTGCAAGCCTGTAATCCCAGCACTTAGGGAGGCTGAGACAGGAGAATCGCGAGTTCAAAGCCAGCCTCAGCAATGGCGAGGCACTAAACAACTCAGTGAGACCCTGTCTCTACATAAAACACAAAATAGGGCTGGGGATGTGGCTCAGTGGTCGAGTGTCCCTGAGTTCAATCTCCAGTACCAAAAAAAGAAAGAAAGAAAGAAAAAGACTATGACAGTGTTTGTAACATCTCTAGCAAGATAGTAGCCATTAGCCACAAGTGGCTATCATGCAGATCACAGCTGGTGGGAATTGATATGCACTGTGTAATATACATATCCAAATTCAAAGTCTGCATAGAGAAAAATATGCAGATTATCCCATTTTACAAAATACTTGCGTTGAAATATTATTTTTGAATACATAAGCTAAGTGTAATATATTAACAATTTTTAAATGGATGTAATGTTAAAACTAGAGACCAAGAAAAATTATGGCTTGTGTTGCCATACTGACTTATTTTTGTGTACAACTTAGAAGTTTCTCCAGCTATCCTTGATCACTAAAAAGTACTCCAAGAAGTGTCTGTTCATATTCCTCGTCCATTGACTAACTGAAATTATTTGTTACTTTGTTTTTACATTGAGTTCTTTATATATTCTGGATATTAATCCTTTGTTAGATGAATAGCTGGCAAAGATTTTCTGCCATTCTGTAGGTTGCCCTCTCAAACAAATGGCCAACAAAAATATGAAAAAAAAATTCAACATTTTTAGCCATCAAGGAAATACAAAATCTATACTATACTGAATTTCCATCTTGGAATGGCTATTATCAAGAAAACAAAAACAAACACTGAAGAGGAAGATGTGGAGAAAAAGAAACCCTTATATACTGTTGGTAGGAATGTAAATTAGTACAATCACTATGGAAAAAAGAGCAAAAAGCTTCCTCAAAAAACTAAAATGAGAAAAATATGATCCAGCTAAACCACTTCTGGGTCTATACCTGAAGGAAATGAAGTCATCCTACAAAAGAGATACCTGTATACCCATGTTTCTTGTGGCGCTATTCACAACAGCTAAGATATGCAATAAATCTAGGTGATCACAGGGCACTATTTAGCCCTAAAGATGACTGAAATCATGTCATTTTCAGGAAAGTGTATGGAACTGTAGCACATCATGTTAAGTAAAATAACCCAGACACAGAAAGACAAGTATTGTATGCTTTCTTTCATATGTGGAAAGTGGAGGGAATTGGGAAAAAAAAGGAAAAGGGGGGAAAAAAAGAAAAAGACGATCTGAACGTGGAAAATGGACTTTCAGGAAAAGGGAAGGGGACCAGGGGCAGTGGGAAGGTACGAGAGGGAGAAAAGGGAGGATGGACATGATCAGCGCAAAATGTATGCCTGTATGGAAATGTCAGTGGAACCCAATTATTTGTACAATTAATAAGCATTCACAATTGTAATTTTTAAAAGTATCCCAAGATTATGGGCTTCATACATTTTTTAGGTTTTTATCTTGCAATATTAACTATTTAAAAATTATAATCACATACCTGTGAGCATCAGAATTTTCTCATTACAGAACTAAAAATAAATTTGCTGCCAATGCAGATATTCCCCACAAACTCCAAAGCATAGTGGTATCTATTCTCATTGTTTGGCCTTCAAAGAGCATTATAAATTTGAACTTAAAATCTACACCAATAAATATTTCTTTCATTTGCTGTATATATTGGCAATCATGTTTAATTCAGGTTGGAAATCTCAAACAGCCTGTCTGGGAACAGGCAGTCATTGTCTTTTGCAACCTAGAGGGTTGCTAAACATGAAAGATCTCCAGGGCCAGACAGGACAACTTTGCCTGATTTCAGATCCATCAGGGCCTGCCCGTTTCCTGTGGTGGGAAAGTCTGCAGAATTCCCAACTTGGTTGCTATGAGGAATTCATCAGGGAGCCAGCCACATTACTGGGAAACAGAAGTCTAATGTAGTAAGTATTCCAGAGAGGCCCTGGAAAGGGAGCTCATGGTCCTGGAGCAGGTTCTCTAATCTTGCTAAGCTCATTTCTGTTGCGTCCAGAGAAACTATTGTCTGAATCCCAATTTGCTCAAGTCCAGTCACACTTGCCATTTTGTACAGAGGATCAAAACTATTCTTGAATGGCTCATGGGCCATTTTCCTCCTTTGTATAAACCTTGTACAGATTCAGGTTAGGTACGCAGATGCTGAAGTCCACTGAAGGAATCTCAGACCCTCTACATCCCAACAAGCCTACTCCAATGGACTGGGCCTGGCCAGACATTGGAGTTGTCTTTTTCACCCTGCTGGACAACTGATTGCTCCATTCATACTCAGGCTGATGCTGTCCTGCAAGCTCTACCCACTTTTTCTAGCTCTTCTTCTTCTTTTTTTTTGGCTACAGCATTTGATGCCTCTCCAAATAAATTAAGCCAACAGGGGGTACATTGCATCTCTTCCTCAGGCTGAGATGTGTGTAAAACCCTCAGCTCAGTGTCTGGTGCACAGCAAATACACATAATACCATCACCATCGCTGTCATTGTTACTATCTCCAAAGCAGCAGAGTTCTCAGCTGACTGTCTTTGGGGGTTTACATAATTACATCTACTAATCACTTGTTCTTTCTTTCACCAAATCTTTATCAGACCTAGTTTGGTGTCCTTTCCAGCTGGGCTGCTCTCCTGTGATGAGGTTGCAGTTGGTCTAGATCTCAGTGCAAGTGTATCCAAGTGTGTGACCTGCCATCTCTCACTTGTTTTATACACAGTCCAAATTTTCACCAGCTTTTCTGGCAGCTACTTGCTGTTCTAGCTAAAAAGTATCAATCTTTTGCATATGCTCCACAAGAGGCTCTGCTTTAACATCTAGAATACACTAAGCACTATTTCAGTTACCTCTCCTCTCCTCTGTTTCCCCACAGGATCACTATACCTTAAGACTGCCTAGTACACAGGGGTTGCTCAACTTGTTCGACTGACCAAAATACCACTAAGTTCCCTGAAGTTTACTAGCTTCCACACTTACACAACCATGAACCCTGTAGTGGGGGGACGACGAGGCCTCCTGGGAGGAAGCACTGAGGAAGCATCCTTGATGCCAGTAAGACACAGGGGCACAGGACAGAAGGACATTTTTGAAACAGGCAAGTGCCATGTACCTACCTAGCACGAGAAAAGAAAGCAAGCCAGCCCTTAGGTCTTCTCAGGAGCGAGCGCATTTAACTGGCAGAACGTATCTAAATTTAATCTGCGAACAAGGAGAATGCCCACCAGCCCCAGCCTTCCTGTGGTTGTAAGCTCCCCATGGCAGCTGACCTGGGCCTGCAGACATGGCAGCAATGCTTCCAGAATGGTCTGCATTCCGATTCTTAAGCCCCTGGACCTGATCTATCGTGTGCCTGATGTTCAAACTGTTTGAGGGAGGGGAACACTGGATTTCAAGGAACTCAAATTAAAAATTCACCTCAGTAGGAACCCATTTGTGCGGCTGCTTTTGGATTGTTTCCCAACTGAGGGGTAAAAGTTAACTGCAGCTTTTGCTTAAAGGTGAGGGACTCATGAGCTGTCAGTGAAATAGTTGGCCCTGAAACTGAAGGCCTGATACCAGTGACACAGACTTAGAACCAAGGGTACAAAACAAAAGATACTGACACAAGCTACAATATGGATGAACTAAGAATCATGGTGCTCAATCCAAGCGGCATGTCACAGAGGAGCACACAGCGAAGTGTGGTCTCTGAAATGCCCAGAGGCAGACTCACAGCAACAGTAAGGAGGGTAGATGTTGGCTCAAAGCTGCAGAGGAGAGGGCTGGAAGATTGGAGGATAAAGGAAAAGAGTGTAGAGCATCCTGTTGGGGCAATAATGTTTGTGAATTGTGCCAGTGATGGATGCACAACTCTGAACAAAGGCACAGAACAATTTACCTTAGGTGGTGTGAACTGTACAGGGGGAATAATATCTCAGTAAAGCTGTTCAAAAACATCCAGGAACCATTCAGTATCACTGACTATGGAAATTCATTTGATATTGGTTTCTAAGGGATGTAGTTAGGTCTGGTTTCTGCAAATTTGAAGAAGCAGGGTCTTTGCTTGAGCTCTATCCACATGCATCCCTAGACATTCTGGTGGACAAGACACCCTTACCTTACTTTGGATTAAGGTAATTTTTAGAAACTTATTTCATGCTAGAATCTTGAATGTAAATTCCCTGGATGAAAGCAAATGAAGACTGGAATTAGGCATGGAGCTCCTGCAGTGTTACCAAGCAACTTAAACTCCAGTTGGAGGACGGTTACAGACAGGGCAGCCTAGAGCCCAGCCTAGTGGTGCTCCACATCCCTCCTGGGAGTGCTTGGCCCAGCCCTCTACTTCACCAGCCCCATGTTGCATGGTAGGGCAGTTTCTCTTGGATTAGCATTAGTTTTTATTTCACATTCATTGACAAAACATGAGCAAAATGATTGCTAGTTTTCTGAGGGGCAGAGCACAAATTTGGACTTAATACTGGTTATTGTGTCTCAGAAATGTTCTCAACACATATGCACACTCTGTATCCAACAAGAAATAAAGACTGACAAAAGAACACCATGCCAAATCATCGGGTATAGGGCAGGACATGCACAGATAAGATCGGGCAGACCAAAGACGGGAGTTTCTGAAAGACTCTGAAGCACACACAATATGATCAACCTTAAGATGAAGGGAGAGACCAGGTATAAGAACCTGATACAGGAGCACTTGTTCCTCTCCCTTAAGAAAACATAGTAATTACTTTTCCCAACCATTTTACTTTTTAAAACATTACATCTGGGGCTGGGATTGTGGATCAGTGGTAGAGCGCTTGCCTTGCAAGCATGAGGCACTGGGTTTGATTCTCAGAACCACACAAAAATAAAATAAAATAAAATAAAATAAAATAAAGATATTGTGTCCATCTACAACTAAAAGAAAATATTTTAAAAAAACATTACATCTACTTCTAAAGAGAAAAAAGGATGCTGTTATTATTCTTAAAGAGGTACAAAGGAGCAATTTTACTGCATCTTTGAATGTGATGCCAAAGCTTAAAGTGAGTGTCAGCTACAGAACCGACTTGATTCTGGCTGCTGTGAGTGAAATCTCAACCAAACCAGTGGAAGGATGGAACAGGAGGAATCCACAGCAGTATCAAAAAAACTCTACGAGCTTCAACAAACAAGTAGGACAGAAAATTTTACTTATTTGGTGGCCTGGGTATTTATTTTAATTTTAATCTTAGAGAAATGACATTTCTAGCATGAAGCACAAGTTTGTTTATCAGTGGGTGATGTAGCATATGCAGCCCTGGAGGCACAGACTGCTGGTAAGAAACTACCTATCAAACCCACAGGGCATGGATGAGCCCATGTTCAGCCATCACATTATACCTGCCATTTACATGCCAAATTTAGAAAGGCTACTTTAACTGTACTATTGGGTCCAAGTATCATGTTATTTTATTTTTCAATTCAGTTCAGACTTGTAAAAATCTACACTTATTTCTTAAGAATCAGCTGTATCCCATTTTGACTTCAGAAACCCAGTGATGGAAAGCTCCTTATCTGTTTCTGAGACCTTCATGTGAACATCTGTTACTTTTATAACTTGTGCTGGTCATCACTGGTCAAGCCCTGCTGTTGGAGACAGCATATTTGGGAGCCAGCTCTGACACAGCTAGAAGGTAGTGAGAGGGGGAGGTACACACAAAATAGGAAAATGTCTGAAGCATCAGAAGGTATTTGAAACTCATGCCACATAAAATAAGATGTCATTTTTCTTTATTTAAGGGGAAAAGGGGGGAGGGGGACAATAATTCTCAATACACAGTAGACAAGTTAGCACTGTTTTAAAAAAACAAAAACAAAACAAAAAGGCCATGTACTTGCCACCAGTCTGCACTGCAGCTTCATGATTAGTGAATTTAATGCCATCATTTGTATTATTACTTAGTAAACTTATAATTGGCAAAATTAGGGATTATGAATCACCGTAAGCATGCTACAACTAAGTAAAAAACCTACATATCCATAAAAATCATTTAAAAATAAACCATAAATATGTGATGCACATTAGTGTAACAAGACCATTTTTGTAAACATTTTCTCCAACATAAAATGTGCATGATAAAAAAGTGAAAACACTGCACTCAATATGAAAAGGGTTATTCTGATTTACATACAGAAAGGTTTTACTAAAGCTCTGTCTAAACCTGGACACACCTGGGGCTCTTCTTGTTTTGAAGAGCACTCCCGTAACAGTTCCATGTTCCACATGTGGTATGTCAACTGAATACTGTTTGCTTCTTCAAAGTTACCATACTGGCACTTCTGTGGAAGTGGGGAAATAATTCCTTCCCTAAAAGAATCTGAGATTTCAACAGCTCACAGTCTTTTATGAAGGAATCTCACTGCTGCATTAAACTGTAACAACTCAGTTTGGTTCATAAGGTGATGAGGCCAAGAAGCCCACTCCAGGAACCCATCCACCACAAAGACAAACAGCTGTCCTACTTCAGCAAAACAAGCTGGCAATGGATTCAACTAAGCTCAACTCAAATACCAAGAGAGTGCCCAGGGTGTGCCTGGGCTGTGCAAGTAGCACAGGCAGAGCTGACAGGAGCTTAGACCCCCTTCCTATGCCCTCCTGAGGCAACTTTATAAACACTCCAAATTCCAATGAAACATTTGCATCATGTGCCAAACACCACTTGGATATCTGCCCATCTTTCATAGCTTCCTTAAGGCCAAGAAAGGGGCTGCATCAACTAAACCATACCTTCTCTTCTGTATACATGTGTTCACCTTGGTATCTTCCATCTTATGAAAAGCCTACATGTGCACAGAAGATCAAATCAGGAATTTGATTCTGACCCAAGTCCTTTGGTGATGGAATCTGGCCTACTTCAAGTTCCTTTCACTGGTGGGATTAATTCTTCAATCTTCTCTGGATTAACTAGATTAACCAACAGAAAAGGACCAGGTCTTTCTGCTTTGGCCATTAGCACTACTATAAGTCACATCATGGAAAAACCATTTCCATCTCCTTGTCCCTCTAAGAAAGTGAGACTTTCTCAGCTTAGCTAGTCTTTGTGGCTATGTACAACTGGGTATTTTAACTGTGTTTGGGAGCAGATGTATTTTCTTTTTTTCTAACCAGATTTTTGAGGTTCAAAAGAGAGCCTTGGGGAAAATGCTGGCCAGGAGGACAAGAATGACAGCTGTCAGAATGAATGAATGTCAAATGGGACAGGGAAGCTGGGCAGAGGCTTGGCAAATTGGTGCAGGTGACTATTGCATTTTGGAGGAAAGAGTGGAATAGTCCTCATTTTCATGTTATAAAAGCAAACTAGAAAGGAAGAAGATCAAGCCTACAAACACAATGCTTCTGTCTGGGTAATGAATAACAGAGCAGCTGTCATGCAATATTCCCACTCGGAACACAGGAGGAAGCAAGACAGCAGAGCCACGGCTCTGAGCACTGCTCCTACACCAAGACACAAGCATCCTTAGAGGAATGGAGAGATGACCAGGAAGCCATGAAACAAATTATTACTCAAGACATTTATTACAAATGTCACGAACATATTCATAAAGTAAAATTAGTTTAAAAAACAGAACAAGAGAGCAAGTGTGAAAACAAGAGCCAGGGCTTCCATATTACACCTAAAACACAGGAAGATGCCATCTTTATGAATAAGTAGAATTAACTACATTCTTAAAATAGTTTAGTGCATTGCATTTTTAGAAAAGGGACATACCCTTACCCCCAAGAAAAGGTTCCTGCAACACTAAACAGTTTGTGTGACTATTCTAAAGTGATCACCTGTCTGTAACCAGACTCCCAATGGAAAACAATGAGATCTCATGCGTTGTAGGCGAGAGCTGCCCATCAACCACTAATGGTGAATCTCATGAAAATAAAGCATTCTGCTTTCTAAGCTTAGAAAGCAAACTGCATCAGCCACAAGGTTATTTCCCACCATCATGGACAATTTTTCTTGTGTCTGCTTAGATTTCTGACAAAAATAACAAACCTCAATCTGATAGTTTTGGTATTAAGATTAAATTAAACATTAATGTTTTCCTCCAAAAACAAACTAAATCACCTCTCAATGCATTAAAAACAATGAGGTAGGCAAAAAAATAAACATGTAGGTTGAATTTTTTTTCTTCTGCAAGTGCAGACTGTGGTAAAACTGTTGTTGCACTTCTAGGTTTAAACAAAAATTAAACCTTTAACTGAGGCAGTGCTAATACTGTCACACAACAAAATTCTGGCCGTTAATACAAAATGCACACATTCTCTTTTTCTTTTTTTCTGTTTTTTTTAGAACCACCTGCACATGATTTAGGCAAAACTTGGTACACAGAAAAACGACTGAATTCTTGGCCAGGATACCCTCCCCCCCAAAAATCCAAAGAAACAAAATGGGACCACTTAACCCACCCTACCCCAAACCCCACCCACAAAAAAGTTATCCTAGTAACTGTGTCTTTCACATTTTATAAATATTAACTTCTTAGACCTGCACCTTCTTCTTTGTCCACATATTGTCACATTACAAAAAAGAAATGTCAATTAAATACATTGTTAATGTTACTATATTAAATCTGCTCTCTGCTTCAGCAAACTGCTCCTTACACCACCACTTTTCACCTCCTTGTGCCCACTGCCAACAAAACTGATGGCGTGTTCATTGTCGCCACCTTCAGACACCCATGGGACAGAGTTATTCAGAGACAAGGAATTCTCGAGCTGCAGGAAAGGGGTTCTTTCCGGTCTGATGCTCAACCCCAAACACTTCTAGCACCGATGGTAGAATCTGAACAGCACCAGCTGCAATGCAGCCTTGATTTATTTTTAAGAGGGGAAAAGAAGAAAACAGGAATAAACTGTCAAGAGAGGAGTAGGAAGGAAGGGAGAGAGGACCAATAGGCGAGGCCTGCACACACAGCTGTCCTGGCTGCACCGGTGCAGCTCCAAGCTCCAGTTGCAAGGAATTCCAAGTTCTCAGGATCCTGAAGACTTTAGAGGTCAGCAATCTCCAGGTCACACTGCTTCTACCAGCTCAGAAGAGAAGTCCTGCCTAATGTCATGAAATAAACCTGACTGCTGCCACCAGACCGAACAGAGGCAAAGAACACCTGCAAAGCAAGAGAAGGTGCAGTTAGCAAGCCATTCAGTGCCTTCCAGTACTATAAACCCTACAAACATACCCCAAACTTGACACTGAAAAAGTCCTTTGATTAATTTATTTCAGAATCTATCAAAATTGTAGTTCATCACCAAACTCCATGGAAAATAAACCAATGCTAAAAGACAATACAAACTGAAAGGAAGCCATAAGGTAACATTACCTTGTCATTGCGTTCACATAAGAATTTTAGTCTCTGAGCCCTTTTGTGCATAAACACACCATCCAAGTGACCAGTTTCCACAGATCGGATCTCTATGGCCTTCTCTCCCCAGCCCATCGTCTGATTGGATCGAATATATGCTTTTGGGGAGGGGAAAATACAAATTATTAAAGGTAACAGCCTTATGTGATATATATGTACACATATGTACACGTGCACACACACATATACACCCAAAGGCCTAGTATTTGAGGGTTTTTGTTTTTATGGACTCTGCCTCTGTAACCCCTAGTTTACCTCTACTGAACTAATCTCCTTTATGCTTATCCTCAGAAATGACCCACCAAATGCAGAGCTTTAGTATACAATTTTATTAATCCAGTCATGAGAGAAGGTAGGGGGCAGAAACACTGAGTAGACAGATACAGGGACTTAACTGCAACAATACCAAGACAGTATGGTGGTATAAACATAAACCCACAAAAACTTCCATACCAGCCTCTGTTCCTGAATGCCAACAGAAGACTACATAGGATGCTGTGCTTCTAGCTGTGACAGAGCCGCTCTCACGAGCAAAGTACCTCCTCTTCTCTCTCTACTTCCCACAAAGCAGTTAAGAAAAAAAGAAAAAATTCCCCCTATTTTCTCTGGAAGTCGCAAGGATTAAATGAGACTGTGGTAACTAGTTTGAAATGGTATGTATGAGCTGGGCTGGAGGTATAGCTCAGAAGCACAGTGCTTGCCTAGTATGCCTAGGTTCAATTTCCAGTACCTTACACCCTCCACCCACACCAATTACTTGGATTTTGTTCTAAAATAGATCTATGATTATTCTATCCCATGGTCTACAATCTAACATTCCACTCCTATTGCCAACCACTCCACTAGATGCCAAATTAGTATGAGAAATAGATGCAGTCTTAGAAAAGACTCCACTTTCACAAATGCTCCCAATCCCAGGTGCTACATACCTACAGATGTTGGCATCTCTCCCCACTGTAGAACCACATCCTTGGTGATCCTTCCATATGTGTTCACATAAACCCCCTCATCTTCATAGCACACCAGAAGTTCCATCCCATCAGTGTTGGGGAGGATAATAATTGCATGGGGTTTGATGCTACATTGGATCTAGAGAAGAGGAATAGAGCACAGGGAAGCATGTTTGTAGCTATTTTCAGCACTGTCAAAGTGATCAATAAGACCGCCTAGTGAGTGCACTGGTACCATATCCCTGGCAACATGTATAGCAAAGAGGTAACATTCTGGAAAACCCATGTGACATGTATCCCAAGTCAACTGTTTATAGGTCATATACTCCACTGACTCACATTTCCTGAGCCCCCGAAACACATCTGAATAGTAGGCTCCATTTGAGAACCACTCCCATTGCAGGAGTGTTCTGGTCTGCCAGCAATTACCCAAATTCATCCCATGTTAGTCAAAGCAAGGGCTGAGAAGTTTTCAACTGGGCTTCATAGAGCCAGGAAAGTAGATTTCCACTTTTCTCAGAGCATGGAGCTATTAAAAATGATATATAATTTAAATACTCACCCCCACACCAAGGGGAAATGAGGAAACCCTGCTTGTGTTAGTTCACTAAGCAGAGTAAAGGAAAAAGTCAAAACAAAATGAAGCCAGTCAACCAACCATAGAGTGTGGGTTCTTTCTTACGTGTGTTGGTAGATAAATGTCATAGACTGATCCTGAATCCACATCAACAGCATGAAATCCAGCACTAGATCCATAGATCACTTTCAACCTCTGGCCTTCCTCAACAGTAAGATCCACCAGCAATGGCTTATGTACCAATTCTCCAAATGACTACAAAGAAATAACCAAGACAGAAGCAGTAAGGTGAAGAACTTATACGTAACAGATGACTCTAGAGAAGCAAAAGAAGCAGGAGCCAAGGTAAGTCCAGGTAGTGAGTCACACTGCCAACCACCACAGGAAAAACTACACTATAAAGTAAGTTTTTTTTAGGTTTGTATCTGTTAATCAGCATCTGGAAGACAAATCTTCCAGAAATTATGTCCTCAATCTTCCCGACCTAGTCCAAGTATTCTACACTGTCACTTTCTATCTTGTAGTCTTGATAAGAAAAACATGTAAAGTGAAACAACAGGACTTTCTATAGCATAATAGCTCTATTCAAATGTGGGTGATGGAGAGAGGAGCTGTAGGAAATCACATGCTGGGAATCTGACCAGTGCTGTCACCCTTGTCAATATGTGCACTATAAAGACGACTGCTGAAATTTTCTGACTACGACTGATGACCGCGAAAGGCTATGATGCAGTGAACAGCCTGTAATGTAGTGCATGGCTTTAGTTTTTCATTAACATTAGTACTAACAACTCACAGGACTGGAATGAAGATGAAACAGAACAGATTTTTAAAAGGTTTAATATTTATAAAATCAACTAGTATAGTACCTGATATGTAAAGGATATAAATAAAGACCAGATCACAGAAGGCAATGTTATTTCACAATGAGTTATCTTTATTCAATAACACTAGAAATTATTTATTAAACCAATATAGCCCCACTTATCCTGCTTCACTGGGTAATCAAGCAATTGAAAATATAAAATTTCCAAATAACTGATATTTATCCTTCCAATAAAAATTATATTAAAATAGTTTGGGATGGAAATTTCTTAATTTCTTGGCCTGTGCTAAAATGATCCAAGAGACTATTCTTCAAGTTTTGTGTCTAATATTAGAAATATTACTAATTTGTTTCTATCTAATGTCAGAACAACATCAATTTTAATTAACAATTTCATACATTTGAATTTAATACAAACTAAACTATGAAAGAATTATTAAAAATACAAATAGAAAATGATTGCTAATCTTCCATAGTTCATTTCTATTTAAAAATTCTTATTTAAATAAAGACTATAGTCTACTAAAAATTTATTCACACCTAAGAAATGTTAACTACCAGAGTTAGTGGTTACAGCTCAATGGTAAAAAAAGCACTTGTCCAGCATGTGTGAGGCATTGGGTTCAAACCCCCGCACCTCAAAAAACAAACAAACAAACAAAAAAGCCAGAGATAGATTTGTGATCAGTTAGTTACATGACTATATGTGTGAAATCACAAGTGGAAATAGTCCTAATTTTAAAACATAGTGATCATTTGTTTACTTTCCTAAAACTGTACTTAGCAAAAACATCTTATTTTAAACATCAATTTGGATGTTTAACTGCATTTTTAAAATTTAAGTAAAATAGAGCCAGGCGTGGTGGCTCAAGCCTGTAATCCCAGCACTTAGGGAGGCTGAGACAGGAGGATTGCGAGTTCAAAGCCAGCCTCAGCAACGGCGAGGCGCTAAGCAACTCAGTGAGACCCTGTCTTTACATAAAACACAAAACAGGGCTGGGGATGTGGCTCAGTGGTCCAGTGCCCCTGAGTTCAATCTCTAGTACCCAAAAAAAAAAAACAAGTTTTTAACTTTTTCCCACTTAATGTATAATACACAGTACTTGTGTCATTGATAACTTTAGTTTTAATCAGTACTCTGATAAACAGCTATGCTTTAGAACTGCCTACTGTTGAAAGCTATTTTTGGTATCGATGCATCTTGATCTCTATACACATTCGTGACTTTAGGTGAAGTTCAGCTTTTTAATGGAGGGTAGAAGAGGTGTTTTGTATTTTCCTGTTACTATACCGACACATGAGTTATCTGAGGACTTACAAAACAGTTGACTAAGCTTATTACATTATGTTAGAAATGGCCTCTCTTATGACAAAGTTAAATGCTCTATTAGCACACACCTTTATAGTGCAAATTTTAACTGTTCAGATTTTTTAAACTGATTCCTTGGCTCTTGGTTGCAGCTTGGATGCTGGTGCTATTTTAAATGTACTGCTGTTATTACCTTAAAGGCCATGAATTTGTGATATGGCTTAGGTGCCCACGCATAGACTTCCACAGAACTCTTCAAAGCGATTACAAGAAATTTGATTCTTTCATATTTTACTGAAAAACAAATATAAAAAACAAGAGATGCACACATCAGTATCAACACAGAACTCTAAATTCTATGAACTTTATTACTATGCATTCCACTGATTCATCCAAACCGACAGGGGAGCAAATTCAGATGGACACACACTTTCTTTCCCAAATTCTTTAATGTATAATCCATGTTTTCCCATCTTTGTCTAAATGTTGTACTGGATTCAATTCCAATAATTTGGATACTATCAGTGAATATTTTCACGAATAATCTTTGTAAAGTACAAGTATGGTATTATCAAGGACAATGCCAGGCATACCATCTTAAAGTCTTTAGGGCTTAGCATTGCGATAATGACAGTTAATCAGCCTACAGGCTCCAGAATCACATAGAGGTCAAGTCTTCCATGCCGCTTTCCCCAAGTTTCACACGGGCTCTCACAGACTGAGGAAAAAGAAGGTTATACCAAAACATTCTTGAGTCTTAAATTCTATTAATAGACAGAAGAATCTGTGAACAAGATCAAGTATCACTTAGATCATTTCTTCATCTACAGTGCCAATGATTTCTAGGATTCTACCATGTTCTATACCAGAAAAGAAGTAGTCAAACTCTTTTCAACAACAAAGATAACCTGCAACCTTTCCATAGTTGCTTTGGTTTCTTCACATAGGGTCCATGACTACACATGACTTACTACTCTGATGTAGACACACTGGTGGCTTCTATATGATAAGCTTCTTAACATCAAAATATTGTATGATTCTTTGTGCATGAGAGAATACTTACTAACTTGATACCTGTCTTTATTAAACTCCATATATTATCACTCGAGTAAGTCATCAACATTAAGACAAAAAGGATTATAAGAGGTTGTTCAAGCCAGGTGTAGTGGCGCATGTCTATAATCCTAGCAGCTTGGGAGGCTGAGACAGGAGGATCATGAGTTCAAAGCCATCCTAAACAATAGTGAGGTGCTAATCAACTCAGTGAGACGCTGTCTCTAAATAAAATACAAAATAGGGCTGAAGATGTGGCTCAGCGGTCAAGTACCTTGAGTTTAATCCCTAGTATCCGCCCCCCCTCAAAAAAGAGGCTGTCCAAACCAGCACTATTTAAAAGTATCTTCTGAAATGTTGAAAATGCTTTATATCTGTATTACCAATGACAGATACTAGATACAGGTGTCTATTAGGCAATTAGAATGTACTAAGGTAAGAGAGGAATTAAATTTCAAGGTTGACTTAATTTTAGTTAATTTAAATAAACTTTATTTATTTATTTATTGGAAGCAGGGATTGAACTCAGGTGTACTCAATCACTGAGCCACATCCCCAGCCCTATTTTGTGTTTTATGTAGAGACAGGGTCTCACTGAGTTGCACAGTGCCTTGCTGTTGCTGAGGCTGGCTTTGAACTCACGATTGTCCCGTCTCAGCCTTCCAGAGTGCTGGGATTACAAGCGTGAGCCACCGCCACCACGCCCGGCTTAAATAAACTTTAAATAGCCCCCTGTTTCTATTGTTTTTCTCTTTCCACATGTTTTATTGGTGCGTTATAGTCACAGGATCTGTTGTTACATATTAGTACATGCACATAATATAATTTGGCTAATACCACTGCCCAGAACTTCCCCTCTCCCTCCTTCCTTTCCTCCCACCTCATTTGTCATTTTCCTCTACTAATCTCCCTTTGATTTTCATGAGCACTCCACTCTCTCCACCTTTCTTTTCCTTTCTCCTCTTTGTGTTGGGGGGTGGAGACATGGGGTACCAGGGATGGAATCCAAGGGTGCCTAATCACTAAGACACATCCCCAGCCCTTTTTGAGTCATGGTCTCACTCAATTGCTTAGAGCTTTGCCAAGTTGCTGAGGTTGTCATCTTTTGTGATCCTCTGCCTCAGCCTTCTGAAATGTTGGGATTACCACCAAGCCTAGCTTCCACATGAGAGAAAACATTTAACCCTTGGCCTTCTGAGTTTGGCTTATTTTGTTTACCATAATGGTCTCTACACCCATCCACTTCCCTGCAAGTGACATAATTTCATTTTTCTTTATGACTAAATAAACTCCACTATGTCTATATACTATATTTTCTTTATCCATCCATCAGTTGATGTACACCTGGGCTGGTTCCACAGTTTGGCTATTGTGAATTACACTGCTATAAATGTTAAGTATGCATGTATTGCTATAGTATGATGACTTTAATTTTCAAGATAAATACCAAGGAGCGGTAGAGCTGGATCTTATGGTGATTTCATGCCTATTTTTTTGAGGAAGCTCCACATCAATTTTCTAGTAGTTCTACTAATATATGGTCGTACCAACAGTGTAGAAAAAGTGTTCCTTTTTCTCCACATCCTCTCCAGCATTTATTATTGTTTGTATTCTTGGTGACTGCCATTCTGACTGGTATGAGATAAAATCTTAGCGTAGTTTTGATTTGCTTTTCCCTAACTGCTAATAATGTCAAACATTTTTTCATATTATTTGTTGGCCATCTGTATTTCTTCTTTTGAGAAGTATCTGTTTAATTCATTTTCCCATGTATATTGGGTTATTTGGTTTTTTGGTGTGAAGTTTTTTGAGTTCTTTATATATTCTAGATATTAATCCTCTGTCAGAAGAGTAGCTAGCAAAGATTTTCTCCCATTCCACAGGCTCTCTCTCCACATTCCTAGTTGTTTCCTTTGCTGTGTAGAAGCCTTTTAATTTGATGTCATTCCATTTACTAACTCTTGGCATTAGTTCCTAAGTTTCAGTAGTCCTATTGAGAAAGTCATCTTCTGTGCCTAAAAACTAGAGCATTGACCTTACATTTTCTTCTAGCAGTTGCATAGTTTCTGGTCTAATTCCTAGGCCTTTAATCCATTTTGAGTTGATTTTTGTGCAGAGTGAGAGATAAGGTTCTAATTCCATTCTTCCATATAAGGATAACCAGTTTTCCCATCACCATTTGTTAAAGAGGCTGTCTTTTCTCCAATGTATGTTTTTGGCACCTTTGTTGAGGATCAAAATGACTGTACATGTGTGGGCTTGTCTCTGTGTCTTCTATTCGTACTGTTAGGCTATATGTCTGTTTTTAGGCCAGGACCATGCAGTTTGTCACTATAAACTAGCCCCCTGTTCTTGGTGGCAACTATATTCAAGTTAATGAATTAATGGTGTTAGTTATACTCATCTCCAGAAAATATCTGTGATTCATTCTATAAGAACAGCAGGCTTAAGACTATTGTTTTGTTCCTATGAAAATCCCAGTATAATCTAACACTATTGCCTCTAGTTCCCCTTAGGATAATCTATTCATGTTTGATTGAGCTGTTATAAGACGGTTGTTAAATTCAGCCTTTAGTTATACCTCAACAAATAAAAGTACTTCATAAAAACACAAGACAGAGAACTCCAAACCTCAAACCTACACCAAAGAAATAACACTATTTCAGTATCTCTGGAATCATTATTAACCAATGAGCTGGGTATTTTAGACAGACTATAGAAACTTTGCATTGTCAAGTATCATGATATATCTAGGAATAAAAGAATTCACTATAATATGAACCTTCATAAGCGCAGAAAACATGCAAGCAGAGATCAATGTTGAATGAATCCCTAATGTTAATTTGCATTAGGTATATAGACCAACCTCCTGTTTCAAATCCATTAGAATATATTATCATTCCCATAAAACTTTGCCTTGGCTAAGGTCCATTATTTCCCCTTTTCATATGCAATAAAAAATTGATTGTTCCTATGAGATTTCACTTCATGGAAATCAATGCCTGCATACCCAAAGGGGCTGAGGTGGGGACAACAATACAGCTGGCATGAAACATGGACTGACCAAACTAGAAGCATCTCTTAGTTAAGAGCATGGCAGCGCTGTGCAGTGCACTTAATTGAAAACGATAAGCCACAACTCTATATGGGTTACCCTCAAGTGTTCTATCATTGATGTCAAGGACCTATAGTCCTCTAAATGAAGAATGAGCTGGTATGCAAGAAGGAATCCATGTTAGCTGGCTTTCAGTTGGCAAGGCTTCTTTAAAGAAATTACTTTGAATCACATCTAGGTGTGGGGGAGACTAAGGACAGCAAGCAGAAGAAACAAACTGTTATGCTCATAGGTACAAAGAGCTGTGTAAATAATGTCTAAATAAGATAATGTCTAAATAAGAATTCAAGATTAGAAGAAGTGTTAAAAACCAGAATATTAGAAAGAAGCCCCATGTTTTAGAAGCAAGTCTATTATTACAAGTTTCAAAGAACACATGAATTGTAACTTAACCCTAATCCATCTCTGGAAAAACAAAACACTTCGGATGCTGCTGGAACTTACCAACTTTATAATGTACACATCCTTCCAAATCACCTACAGTTGTCCACCCTTGCTTCTTTTCAACTTCTGGATCATTGTGAAGTATTTTATTTCTTAACCAGGACAAATAGTAAACACGTAACTTATCCTTTTTTCCTAGCAAAATAAATATAAAACAGGTATTATCAATTAAAATAGCAACCAAAACAAACTTCTATGAACAGCAAATATCATTTCCCCAAGGGAATTATTTTGCATCAAAGTGTTACCAGAGATTCAATTTAAAAGCTCTTTAGACGGGCTTTTGAACCTCCTACATAAATTATCAATGGGTATAGGTATGGCTAAAAGGAAAGGTTTTAAAATAATGACCTCACACTTACATAGATGGACAGTTATCAATGAACCACTAGGAATATTGTGATATTGCAAAATACATACTGTCTGTTTCCTGGCATACTTGTAAATCCTTGAAATCTTCAAAGCAATAACTGTCTATTTGTATGTTGATAATTGGATAGAGGCTGGCAGCCCCTGGGTAGCTTCAGAATGGGGGATGGCCAACAGGAAGACCAAGGCAGAATTAGAAGTTGGGACTTTTACCTCCACCCGCACCATCCAGGGAGAGAAGAGTGGGTGAAGGTTAAGTTAATCTTCACTGTCCAATGATTTAGTCTATCATGCCTACGTAATGAAGGTTCCTTAAAAGCCCCAAATGACAGAGTTCAGGTAAACTTCCAGACAGTTGAACACACTGGAGATTCCTGGGAAATGGTATGCTTAAAAAAATACCAGAAAGGAGCCATGTTTCAGAAAAAGTACACAGAAGTCTTGTGATCTTTCTCCTTTACCTCACACTATGCATCTCTGCATCTGTATCCTTTGTAATATCTTTTATAATAAAACAGTAAACACCTTTCTCTGAGTTGTTTGCCACCCCCCGAAAATCAATCAAATCCAAGGAATGGGTTGTGGGAACCTCAATTTATAATAAGTTCCTGGGGCCTGGATTTGTAGCTACTGTCTAAAGGAGATAGGGGGTGGAGGGTCTTGTAGAACTGAGCTTGTACAATCTGATGCTACCTCCAGTAGATAGGTTCAGAAATGAACTGAATTAGGGGATACTTAGCCGGTGTGCTTGCTGCAGAATTAACTGCTTGCTTACTTCTCCCCACACCTGTACAACAACTCAACCAACAAAGCTTATAAAATGCTTCCACATGTACTATATCATCTGTCCCTCAAAACTCTCTAAAGTAGCTGTTATGTCCCATTTGACAGATGAACACAAGGATTAAATCAATTTCCCATGCAGCTGGGGGAAGATTCAACCACTTAAATAGCTGACATCTAGATTATATAATAAACTCCTATAAATCAAATAGATAACCATGTAGAAAAACTAGGCAAGAACTAGAATAGGCTCATGTACCTCACAAAGGTGCTTGCTGTTAATAGCTGAATGCATATTAAAACCATGAAATACAATTTCACACACCTATCAGAATGTCTAGAATTAAAAAGCCAGGCAAAGTGTGGAGCAACTACAAACTTCATAAACTAGTGTTGAACAACTCTAAGAGTTTGGCATTATCTATTAATCTATGATATATGCATGCCTTACCTAAAATCCAATGCCTCCTTTCCTAATAATAATGAATTTGTATGAGTCCCCCGATACATCAACAAATGTGTGCATAATAGCCCCACACAAGAAACAATGTAAATGTTTTTATCAATAGCAGAATGCGAAAATAAACTGTAGCACAGTCACACATAGGGACAAAGAGGAACCAACTATGGCTACAAGCAACAAAAACTGGTGCTGAGCCAAAGCAGCCACACACAGCCAATAGGCTAAAGAGGAAAAATATAAGCTATCACATCAAACAAAATCAAAACACACTCACTGGGAAAAACTCTCGGGAGAACAGGAAGGGAACTGCCTCAATTTGATAAAGCACATCAGACTTAATGATGAGAAACTAGATGCTTCCTCCCCTAAGATTTAGAATATGAAAAGGATGTCTCTCCTGTCACATCTCTTACTAAGCATCATACTGGGTATCCAAGCTAAGGCAATAAGAAAAAAAAAAAGGGAAATAAGAATTGAGAAGGAAGAAATACAATTACTATGTTTGTTTATAGAAAATATGGTTATCTAAGTTAAAAAATACCAAAAAATCAGCAAAAAACCCACAAACAAATTCTGCAAACTATCAAGCAATTATAGTAAGGTTGCAGGATACAAGCTTCTTGTAAGCTTATTATGTAATAGTCAATTACTTCCCTATATACTATCAACAAATAAGTAGAATTTGAAATTAAAAATATCACCTACATTACAAAAATGAAACAGGTATAAATCTAATAAAGCAGACCTTTTTAAGATCTATTTGAGGAAAACAATAAAATTCTGATAAAATATTTCAAAGAATCAAATAAATGGAGAGATATTCCATGTTCATGGACAGGAAGACTCAACACTATCTAGCTGTCAGTTCTTCCCAACTTGATCTATAAATTTAATGCAACTCTAATAAAAATCACAGCAAGTTATTCTGTGCATACAATAAACTGACTCTAAATTTAATATGGAGAGACAATGCATTCAATGTAATATTTTTTTAAAAAAATTGAAAGAGTAGACAATTCCTGACTGCCCATCTACAGGAATTAAGACAATGAGACTTAAAACAAAGAGATCATGTGGAACAAAATGGAAAGCCCCAAAATAGACCTACACAATCACTGTGAACAAATCTTTGACAGAGGAGCAAAGACAATTCCATGGACAAAGGATAGTCTTTTTAAAAAATCTTGAATTTGGCAATGACTTTGGATAAAACATCAAAAGCACAGCACATCAAAGAAAAAATGGATTCATTAAAATGTAAAACATCTGCAAAGGACACTGCTCAAGAGAATGAACATATAAGCTATATAGTGCAGGGAGAAAATATTTCAAACATACTTATCTGATAAAAGATTTCTAACCACTGGGGAATGATATTGGCCAAATTATATTGTTATATTGTGTGCATGTACAACATGACAAATCCCACCATTATGTACAACTATAATGCACCAATAAAAAAAATGGGAAAAAAAAAGACTACTATCCAAACTATTCTAAGAATTTTTAAAACTCAACAATAAGGAAAACAAGCATCTTAGTTACCAAATGGCCTAAAGAAGTTCAACATTGCATATCATTAGGAAACTACAAATTAAAACAACACTACACTATCCTATGGGTACAGTTAAAATCTAAAACACTGACAATGCTGAATTCTGATGGGAATGTGGAGCAAGAGAAACTATCATTCATTGCCTGTGGGATGCAAAAATGATACAGCTGCTTTGGAAGGCAGCCTGGTAGTTTCTTAGAAAGCTAAATATAGTCTTTCCATATGTTCCAGTTAGCTGTACTTGTGTTTACTAAGTACATGAAGTGAAAGCTTGCATCCATGAAAAATATTTATATAGCAGCTTTATTCATAATTGCCAAAGCCTGGAAGCAACCAAGAAGTCTTTTAATAAGGAAATAGATAAACTGTGGCAAATCCAAATAATGGAATATTATTTAGCCATATAAAAGGAAAGAGATATCAAGTTATAAAAAGGGAAGAACCTTAAATGAATAGTGCCAAGGGAAGGAAACCAGTCTATATGGCTATATATTGTATGTAGTTATACACAGCTACATACTACATGATTACAATTATATGGCATTCTAGAAAAGGAAAAGCATGGCAACAGCAGATCACGTGTGGCCAAGGCCTCAAGACGAAGGATGAATGAAGATTTTTAGGGTGCTTAAACTAGTCTGAATGATACAATACCAGATACATGTTGGTATGGTGGGGATATGAAGTGTTCCCCAAAAATTCATGTTAGGTAATTTAAAAATATTCAGAGATGAAACGATTAGACTGACAACTGTGACCTGATCAGCAGATGAATTAAATGGATTCATAACTTGAATGGAGTACTGTGTGGTAAGTGCAGGCAGGTAGCAGGTAGGGTGTGGCTTCAGTAGATTACTGGGGGTATATACAGCCTTAGAATGCATCTTGTCTCTGTCTCTCTCCCTCTGTGCCACCACTGCCATGAGGTGAACAGCCTTCCTCTGCCATGCCCACCACAATGTTCTGCCTCCCCTTGGGCCTAGAACAATGCAACAGGTTAACCATGGACTAAAAAGCTCTGAAACCCAAGCCTGAAACAAAAATTTCCTGCCCTCTAAGTCATTCTTGTCAGTATTTTGGTCACAGCAATGCAAAGCTGACTAATACACATATCATCATGTTTGTCAAAACCAATAAAATAAACCACACAAAATGTGTTTCCTAATATAAACTATATGTTTAGTTAATACTAATGAATTATTATTACATAATAATGTATACAAATGTACCACACTAATAAAACATGTTGACAATAGGGGAAATTAGGTGTGTCAAAGCTGGGTACATCTTCCTCTCACATTACTGTAAATCCACAATATAGTTATACCCCTTTTAGTCAGTATATCAGGGAATGTGCTAAAATTTAGCATGTAACATTAAAATGTAAACAGTGTCTTAGATTCTGCTTTACTAAACAAACACTTACCAGATATTGTCACCAAGACGTTTAAGCCCTCGAGTACATCCATTTGCTGAAACCGTCTTCGGTTTATCAGAGGATATACCTTCCCTTGCCCACTTCTGTCCAGCAGCATCAGGCCACTCTCTGTGCCCACAAGCAAATTCACTCCTGTTTAGTGGACACAGAAAAGCCTAAATTTTATGCTGTGCTTAGCAAAGAGCCAGATTGTAAGGAAAGGGTAGTATTACCTCCCTGGAAAACAAGACAGCTTCCTTAATTCACCATGAAAAAGACATGCTTAGAATAGGTTAAAGCAACCAAACTTCCATTACCATATAGGACTAATAGGGACATACTTGGAAGTAAGAAGGGATATAAGGGGAAGAACGAGGAAGCCTCACCCATTCAATTTCCTTCATAGCTCATCCACTTCCAGTTCTTCAGTTCCTCCAGAATGTTGGGAGCTCACTATCTCTGTGGCTTTCCAGATCTACATCTATCTGGCTGCATGTGACACTTGAACAGACCTTCACCTGATAGCATGGTCTCTTCATGCTTTCTTTATCTTCACTGACAAACTTCTGGGATGAGTTTTATATAGATACAGGTTCCCTCAATTCCTTATTAGCTTATGAGTTTGTTTCTATGCTCAGTTTAAGTTTTTTTTTTTAATCTTTTTTTAAAAAATTTTTTTAGTTGTAGATGGACACAAATATCTTTGTTTTATTTGTTTATTTTTATGTGGTGCTGAGGATAGAACCCAGTGCCTCCCGCATGCAAGGCAAGTGCTCTACCACTGAGCTACAATCCCAGCCCCTCAGTTTAAGTTTTTAAGACCCTTCTGCACCAGCATCAATACACAACTACACCTAGTTCTCCTGTTCCTCCATTTCTTAAGAATATTAAAATATCAGGACCCATTCTAACTCTCATGTACTGCCCTGGTTTTCCCACTTTTGTGCTGCATGGATATTCCCTTCCATTTGACAAATATGTTCTGCTTGTTAAACAGAGACACTGCTGTTGTCACCTGGCTGATAACATACATACCACCTGTGCTTGAGCAGTATCTCCGAACCACTAACTCCTATTCCACACTGTACCTCCTTGCTTTAATCTGACTGCTTGTCCACCTGATACAGATTTCCACTGAAACCAGCTTCCCCATTTGGCAAAACTAGCCAAATTAGCCATCAAATCCTGGTAAGCCCTCCTCTGCTGTCCCTTCCCTTTGTTCTCATTCCAATTCAGGTTTCGGGAACCTTGTAATTGATAAAGAGAGACCTTAATTCAGAGTTAGGGACAGTCTTCTCTACTTTCTCTTGACTGCACATTAAATCAATCCTCATCTTCCTAAAATATCCAGAGGTGGCTATACCTTTAAAACCTGCACACTCTGTGCAGAGGAACTTTGAAAAGCCTTAGGCTGGCATTCAAGACTTCTTGTTCTTGAACCAGCATAGTTCTCCCTCTTTATCATTCTCTTTCAAAAATGTTCCTCCTTCTTGATATAGAACCTTCATTTTCTAAACCACCTTTGGGAACTGGGAACATACACATTTGCACTGATCCCTTTTCTGATTAATAAGCTCACTGAGATAAGAAAGTATTTGTGCTTTTGTAAAGTAATTGCTTAGTCAACACCACCAGGTAGATGGAATAGCAGGGAAGAGTATCATGGCACGTACCCACATACCCTGTGTTCAGAAAGCATGAAATGAGTCATCCTGACAGCAATGAGAGAACGGCCTCTCAGAGCTTCCTCAGCTCTGCTCCTGCTCAAGTAGGTATTATGCCAACACCTAGGGGATAGTAATCTACCCAAGAACCCTTTGAGGAAACTGGAAACATCTTTGGAATCCTGGGGGAAAAATGTGAGGCTAGCATTTACATTCATAATTACCATCACTGTTAACCTAAATGCAAACAAGAATGGCAGTGACTGACAATGTCAAGCACACAAGGAGAACAGGAACAAGCTAAAGCACCATGGGTTAAATGATCACACCACCACACCTGGAGTCCTCAGAAAATGTGAAAAATGTGAAAAAAAAAAAAATCCTTCGGAGTTCCAGGTATATTTATAGTTACTGATAACAGTACGACCTCATGTTAAGTCCTCAATCAAAAAGCTATTCGGCATACAACGTACGTCTCCATCTTGCCCTGTAGAAATAGTGCACAACTATAAGAGCATTGTGCACACCCAACTCCACCCCTCCAGAGGTGCTTTCTACCCAGTGTGAGCTTTTGAAACAAAGTTTTTAGAGCCTGGCAGAGTATAAAATAGCTTGAAAAAAAGTTCAAGGAAACCTCAGAAATTTGGGGGAAAGGGGAAGGTTGGGATCTAGAGTGAAACTTAAAAGAAAAGTAAACAACTCCCCCACAAAAGATGACCTGGTTTCTTCTATCATTTATAATCTTGACTACAGAATATACCATCTAGACCAGCCCTGTCCAAAAGAACTTTCTTACTGTGATGTAAAGAAAAGTTATCTGCATTGTCCATTAGGCAATGGTCACATGTGGCTAATAAATACGTGAAATGTGGCTCATGTAACTGAGAAATGGGTCTTTTACTTTTATTCATTTTAGCAGGTGCTCCAATAATGGACAGTGTCACTATGGATGATACTAGTATTATATAACCCCATGGCATTAAATTAGAGTTTATGGTCTTATAATGTTCTAAACTTATAGAAAGCCTTTATGTTTTTATAAGCAAGAAATTCTTTTTCTTTCTTTCTTTCTTTTTTTTTTGGGGGGGGGGGGTACTGGGGATTGAACTTAGGGGCACTGGACCACTGGGCCACATCCCCAGCCCTATTTTGTGTTTTATGTAGAGACAGGGTCTCACTGATTGCTTAGTGCATCACCATTGCTGAAGCTGACTTTGAACTCGCAATTCTCCTGTCTTAGCCTCCCAAAGTGCAGGGATTACACGCGTGCGCCACTGCGCCTGGCTAAGAAGTTCTTGTTTAATAGAAATATAAATATCCAGGGGCTGGGGTTGTGGCTCAGTGGTACAGAGCTTGCCTAGCATGCATGAGGCACTGGGTTCGATCCTCAGCACCACATACAAATAATAAATGAATAAAATAAAGATCCATCAACAACTGAAAAAATATTTAAAAAAAAGAAATATAAATATCAGAGTGACTTAATAAAAAAAAATTGCTGTTCAATTTAAAAACAAATGAAAGAAAATTTAAAATTTATTCCATGAAGTATATTCCGCTTATTTTCATTTAATTTTACTTCTGAGGGTGACCATGTTGCCCTGACCCCAAGACAGAATTTATTTAGACATTATTCCTTCCACATACCTAGGTGAGTCAATTCTAAACAGCTTTAAAGCTCTCCACACAAAAGACAAACATTTGCTGATAGAGCTGCATTCCAAAAGGCTGAGAGCCCATCCCAAAGGGTCAATTTTATAGGACATTTGGATATTTTCCTGATCAGTATCAAGTAGCTTAAAAGAAAAACAAAAACCTTCTGTCAAGAATCTGGTAGTTACTACCCAAAGTATGAATTTTATCAAGAAGTATATTATTTGTGGTTTTCAAAACTAAGCAGCACATAAGTAGAAATCACAAGATTTTACAGTGAAAGAGAAAAAAGGAATAACAGATAAAGCTGAAAATCTTCATATCCATAGAAACTGCTGATATTTTGGCACTTATATCCTACCTTCTAATTCTCCATTATATTAAAGTACATGGACAGTCGATGGAAAGTAGCAACCTTATCTTTAAAACTGAAGGCCATAAGAAAAAAATCTGAGCTACATGATAATAATTTTTAATAAAAATACATTTTTAACTTCAACTTTTAGATATAAGTAAATCTTTTTTAAGGCTAATGTTAGGGGTCTTTCCTATAATCATTCTAATTATTCACATAGTAGTTTACTAAGAATTACAACTGTTTTCACAGAAATCCTATGTAGGTTGATGGAAAAAATGGCTAACAGTTCTACATCACATGATTTAACATTTTATTTAGGTTCTGGAATAAATTATTATGTTATAGGTTCATTATGAACATAATAGAAAATAATTATGTTCAAAATGATGTGTTAAAATAAATCTGGCTTCAAACAGGGAAAAATGACCACATCTATAGACCTAGATATTCAGAATGATCTCTCTTTCTCCGTCTCTCTCACACACACACACAAAATTAAACACATACACATATATATAAAGAATATGAAGCAATTTACAAGTCATTCATATAAGATGAATGCAGAAGAATGTTTGTTGCTAGCATTTAGGAAACGCAAAAAAGTAACTTGTGTATTTTCCAATTCAAAAATAATACCACCTATAATATATTCTAAACTTTTTCTTGTGGGGCTACAGCACCCACAGCACATGTTTTAACTTTTCTGAATCTAAATCTTTCAGAGGTTCCTTTTTAATTAAGGAGGTAACTTATGATCACTATCACAGCAGTTTCAAAAAAACCATCTCTGATGTGCACCCATCCCAAACATACTGATTCAAACATATTTCAATGTTAATTCATCTCCCTATCTTTTAACATGATGATAAAATGAGAAATTTCACTGCATTTTTAAAAATGACTTGAGATACTAATTTTTTTAGAAGTACTAATTTTCTTAGGAGCTCATTAGGAAAAGAAAGATTTTAGAAATTTTAGAAGTCTCTTTTTAAATAAAAATCAGTTGATAATATATAGAACAAGCACTTTCCAGGGCACTAGTGGAAAATAAAGTAAGAATAAGACTGCTCCCAAACATGGCTATTCTGGATAAAAATAATGTGGCCTGCTAACCATGGATTACAACTTTCAAAAGAATTGATGGATTTCATACTATACTGAACATAGGTAATGCTAACCGTTTTCTGAGGATACGAATGCTCCCAATGAAATCCTTTAATATGAAAGAAAATGATGAAACTCCACTCCCTGAAATGGTGGCAACTGACACCAAGTGACAGCCATGTGCTGGTGATGATGCTGTATCATGTGCTCCCATGATGCCTATAACTCTCAATGAGCTACTCTTACCTTTACCTAGGTGATTAACAAAGAAAAGACCTATGAGACCAGGTGCAGGGGCGCACGCCTGTAATCCCAGCAGCTCAGGAGGCTGAAGCAAGAAGATCATGAGTTCAAAGCCAGCCTCAGCAGTGGCGAGACGCTAAGCAACACAGTGAGACCCTGTCTCTAAATAAAATACAAAATAGGGCTGGTGATGTGGCTCAGTGGTACAGCGCCCCTGAGTTCAATCCTGGGTACCAAAAAAAAAAGAAAAGAAAGAAAAAATTTATGATACGATTATTAGGAGTTTCAAAATACTTTTCCAGTAGTGACAAGGCCAGAAATCCAGATCTCAAGGTATAAAAAAGAAAACAGGTGTACCTGCAATGGCTATCAACAACTCTCCCAAAAACCTCAGGTAAGGGGACAACTAGGAGTTTATGAAAGGGGTGAGAAGTCAAGGAAAGACAAATAAAAAGAAGGTGGATGAGAAAGAATGGTGAGGCCCCTTTCCTCAGCAAAAGGAAGTAGAAACATTTTTAAGGTTTAAAAGATGAAAGGTGAAGCCCTCATGTCAACCCCAACTGTTTTCCCTATGAAGTAGTAGGAAAGAGACTGGCCACGTATGCCAGAGCCCGGGGTGGGTAAGGAGAAGAGAGCTGATTCAGTCACCTTGGGAAACATAGTGGCTGCTAACATTCAAGGAGCAAGACTACTTATGGGACAGGTGCTGTGGACTTCAAAACCCTCTACCATCTACATGTACAAACAGCAAGGGAGCAAGACACTTTTCTGGGTAGAAGTAGACTCTATTAAAAAGTCAATTGGAGGGCTTGAGGTGGACAAGAACAAAATTAAAGTATAGGACAGTATGGCAGGTTAAGGACAGAGCTGGCAGGAAGGCAAGTTTCAGAATTTGAAGAGGCAGATGTGCACATGCAGCCAACCATCCATGAATGCCCTCTCATAGTGTCTTTAGTTCTGAGGATCTGCAGGGATTTCACAGGCCAGCCAGCTCAACAGTCCCTCCCATAGACTCTTGGCCAGCTGCACACTGCTTTTAAAAGTCTTGTTTGGATGCCAGTCTAAAGCACAGAGAACAAGACAAACAGTTAAACTGAAACATTTAAAGGAAAACAATTCAATAAACTTTTTCATTCTTCATTGTAAACGTGAACCAAATGCTATCTTATCTTTTTACTGTTCTTTACACTGGTGTTCTAGTGTTTGACTGCTGAAACAACCACAAGCACATATGGACTCTGCCTATTAATGCATTCAGGAGAGGAATCATAGAAGCTGCTTACCCTATTTAAAAAAAAAAAAAATCACCCAACTATGAAAAATAGTAACTCTAAAAGACCCGACCACTCTCCAGAATAAAAGCAAGAGGCAGAATAACAGAAAGACACCTACCCCATAAAGCGGCACATAGAATCTCCGAGTTAAACCTCTTTTTGTATTTGCGAATCTCAGGGGTGTCGCTCTGTGGCCTAGTGTTGGTGGGGTTAACATTGACCACTGAGCCCTTCCGTGTAGGATCTTGCCTTATGGCTTCCGGTCTCATTCCATCACAGGAAAATCCCACTGAAACACAGTATGATTAAAATTATTTTCTGTACACACACTCACACACCATGCCTTCCTGCCTCTTTCACTATACCTCAAGTAAACATTCATATGCCATAACTGATACTTTGTTAAGAAAATGTTTCCTAAGAAATGAATATGGAATAAGTAAATGCTTATGCAGTTCCCTGAAGGGAATGCAAGGGAGGACGGGCAGTTTCTGCACCCAAAGCCTGCCCCTGTAAACAATCCTCCTGCTGTGCCCAAGGCACTTGAAAGATCAACGCCAAGTGAAAAAGTCCCATTTGCCAGCTACTTTCTTGCTGCTACTATACTTACCCACAGAAGTCACTGTTGTCCCACTAGATGGAGAAATCTGTAGTAATCTGGGGTCTATAAAAGGTGTAAAGGAGGAGGAAGATTTGTGTTTCTGGAGTGTGCTACTAGCGGACTGTGTCTGCAATGTAAATTTCAATTTCATTAATACAAATGACATTTTAAAAATGAACAACAAAAAAAATACAAACATTTAAATCCACTTTGGTATTGCACTATTTCCCAATACAAACCCTATCATTCCTAAATCGTTCCCCAAAAACACTCTGCAGTGAGCCTTCATGTGGGCAGGCATACCCCTGAGCAGATGTTTTCACCTGCAGGCACCGGGGAACCCATCTCTTCCAGAGATATGCACCTAGGGAGCCAGGCCACAAGCTACCAATGAAATCTATACTTCATGCTCCTAGTCATTTTTTTTAATTAAATAATTATAACATAAACTCCTAATAGAGGCCTGAAATGTCAATTTCAATTCACTAATTTCCAAATTTAGTCCCCTGCCTATTAAAGTCCAATTAATAGTATGCTGGAATACTGGCATACTTTAATTGTTTTATTTATTTTAAATTGAGCCTCTTGCCAGAAAGCTACAGAAGCTTTGGCTGCCATCATTTTAGGTGCATCATCATTAAGCCCCCACCAAAAAGGCTCATTAATGAAAGGTGCAAATGACAAAATAAGGCATATTCTTTTGATCTTTTAGGAGCACTAGTGTTTTGGTTAATAATGTAACTTAAAACCAAAAAATAAAAAATAAACCACAAAGGAAGTGAAACAATTGTTAAGTGAAAATGTAATGACAATTAAAAACAAAACAAACAGGAAAATAAACTTGCCAGTTTAGTGAGTTAAGGTTTATAGTAAAATACAGTAAAATGGCGCAAAGTGTAAAATATAAGGAGGAATGCGAGTATAGGTGAGATACACATCTCAGGAGCAAAAAAAGAACATGTCTGATCAAGTGCTTTTGTGCTGTATCATTTCACTCCCTCTATGGGCACCTAAAATCACCACATCTTACAGCCCAGGCTTTCCTGAGCTCCCCACCTGACACAGGTGGAACCTCGCAGCCTTTCCTCCTGCCCCATGAGTCAGTGGCCAACAGCTGGTGGCCAATGGGATGCCGAGCCTGCCGACTTGTGCCTCCTCCTCAGGGAGAGGATTTTTCTAATTCTTTCTAACAAAGGAACCAAAATAGGAGCAGCAGTCAGGTAAGTGTTTATATTAATGAGACTGGCTGAAGCTACATGTTAGTTTCAACCTCCCTCAACTGTTAGGTAAATGCATTTAAACCTAATCTCCTGTGAAGTCACATTACTTATTTACAGGGTGCTCAAGGTGCACTCTGTCACTGCACTTGGCATGATTCTGTTCAAAGAGCAAAGAATCACCCAGCTAGCACAGCCACACCACACACACACAGGATTTCCCATACAAAATCTTAATTAGAAGCTCTCTCACTTAACATCCTAATTTTCTAGGTTTCCCCCAAAAGCATTTGGCCTTTTTACACTTTGAGTGACTGTGAATTTCAAGGAAAGAAAGCCTTTGAAAGGGATTGGTAAAAACAAGTAAGAATACCAACCAACAACCCCCACCCTCCCTGCAAAAACAAAATAATCCAGGCCTATTGAAGGAGATTTCTTTACAAGATAACCAGCTTGCTCAGGTAAGGCCAAGTCTACTTAACCAAATTTTCCTATACTATATTTACTGCATGAAAAGAATGAAAAGGGAAGTTTCCATAAATGACTATGAGAATTTCATGCCAAATACATAATAGATCTGAGAACACAGCAATCATTTTATTTAGATTTAAAATAAAACAAACTGAATAAAGAAAGCCATGCAACTATACTTATCTAGAGAAAGTAAATAGTGAACTGGCAAGTTTGGAGGGAAATCAATCTAGGGTTAAGGGATTTGTATGCAGATCTGAAACATGTTACTTAGGGGTTGGGGAAGAGGGTAGGTGACATAAGAAAGCAGGGGGAGGGAAGGAAAGAGGGTGTGGGAAAAGTCTCCTTTGCAAACTAGCTCCTAGGCAGTGCTGGTCTAACCCCAGGAAAGCAGCCAGCTGTGGTGAGACATACCTCATTAGCAGTGAGCTTGTCCTGGGGTGTCTGTGGGGACATGGTGGGTGTCGGCTGGCTGGAGGATGGGGAGGAGGAGGTGGAGGAAGTGGAGGAGGAATGGCTTTGCTGTAAGAGATCTGGCAAGAGGTGAATGCGACCGGCAAAGCCATTGCTCTCATGATGGCTGGCACGCTTTTGGTCAACTGTACTCTGTAGAAAAAACAGGCACACTGGTCTCGCTCAAGCGCTGCTGACATTGCCTACGACCCTACTGATAACTGCTTTGTTTTAGATGCTGTGTGACTTTTCAAGCTGCTAAATTACCAAGGGAAAACCAAGGAAATGAGCCAGACTTGCTCACGCTTCCTCACCAAATGCCTAAGCTGAGTCAACAGAATTCAAAGTGCCTCCGCTGGTGGCTGCACAACTCTAGCAGTGAGTTTCCTTCTGCTCCACCTGGGCACTTGATTCTAACCAGACTGCTACCCCTTTTGTTCTTTGTAAATCTTTCTGTCTACAGTTCTTTAGAGTATCCTGTGGCTTCTCCGGTCTTTTTCATGTTCCTTCTACTGTCCATCCAAATGCATTGCCATAGCATGAAACACACTCAGGCAAGTCCCAAAGACTAGCAGGGTGCCCTGTCCTATTTCAACAAGGAGCATATAACTTGGACGAAGAAATTCTAAGCTAAGAATGAACAGACAATTGTATGACACAGCGATCCAAACTGAGCACATCTAGTGGCACACATTTAATTCTTCACCAAGTGAGAAAACTAATGTTCTGGAGCACAGAAGAGAGACCTCCTGACCCATGTGCCCCAAGTCTCCATGGGACTAGAACGAGGCTCGTCCCACCCACTTTGTCCATTCCTGCTCAAGGTCTGCACCCTCATTCTGTAAGCCTGCGAAGAACTCCCTATGACTTTTCTACTGCTCAGACACAGACTGTGAGACTCACGTGGTGCTTGGATGAGGGCTGCCGCAGGCATGCAGAGGAGCAGCAATGTGGGGTGGAAGACTACTGGCTACCTTTGTGGCATGCAGCACACGCCTGCCTCCTTAGCCCCAGACACACTACCCTCAGGGTCTTGTTAACATGAAAACAGATGATGATGTAGAAACAGCACGAGTGAGTAAATGAGCAAGTGGGTTAATGACTACAGGAGAAGCTCAGCCTCTGATAAGGAGGACAATGGTACCTGGCGGACGATCAACGTGCCCTCCTTGGATGGGGTCATGGCTGGTTCACTTTCTACATCATCATGGACAATCATGGTTTTCACAGATTCTGTTTCACCGTTGCTCAAATTCAGAGATGATCTATGGAGACAAAATCCAGAAGTGAAGGACTCTACTCCCATAAGTCAAAGATACCCTATTTACAAGTTTTACCTTCTCAAAGTCATAATGTGAGATGAGGCTACAGCTGTAAAGTTTCCTCAGAGAAAGCAAGAGCTTAACTTTGTCCCTTCAACACAAAATTCTCCTGCTGTGCATTTTTTTCTTGAACAAAAAGTTAGAATAAGTACTTATAGTTAACTGGTTATTAAACTGAAATTTCCCTTTTATCACATCCTTAAAGGGGAAAAAAATAAAGCGCATGTTGGGGTGTTGAGGGCACTGACATGCACACATACAGCCCAAAAGCTGTTCACTGCTAAAGCCATGAAACTACATATTAATGCTCACAGACTCATGCAATAGGTTTGGGGAAAACTGGTTGCCAGTGGGAAGTAAAGTTTGCTAAGGACTGACGCTGCTCTGGTGTCCTCTGGTCCTGAGGTGGACTCGTCAGCCCCCTCCTGCTCCACGTCGTCATCCTCCTCATCTGTGGTTCCCGACTCCTCACTGGAGGAGGAGTAGTCCGTCACCTTGTGAGGTGGCCGCACATCTTCCACTGCTCGAAGCTCTTTGGCCAATGCAGTCAGATCCTAATACACAGGGCAGAAAAGAGAGAGTTAAAGTTAAGCAAAGTGGGGAAAAGTGGGAAGAAAACCTGAAAGACGAGAAGTTTTTCATTTTAACTATCAATAAACAGTCACAATGTCAGTTTTATAAAACTATTTTTCTATTTGCCAGTTTCATATGAAGTTTTTGCAATTTTTGATATGAAGAGGGGAAAAATTAAAATTCACTAAAACATAGAAAAGAACAAATAAAAAGGTCAAGGATGTTATAGACAATTCAAATCTTACAACAACTAACAATCTGCTTATAATAAGATGATAATATTTTGCTGTTGTTCAAATATAAAGCAAAACTCCAGATCAACCAATGTACACAGGCAGATCCTTGACCTGTTGTAAAGACATCTACCTAAATGACAAAAATTTTCTTTCAAGGTGTGTCCCTTAAAAGAGTAAACTTGTAGTTAAAGAGATTTTTATTTAAAGTATTTAAATTTTTTCTCCAACTTTTTAAAACAATTTCAAGCATACAGAAAAATGAAAGAGTTGAAATGAAGACCACTGTGACACTTTCCTGTGAGTAACTTGCCACATTTCTGAAAAAAGTTCACAACTATGAAGAGAGAAAGTAATGACCTCTCATGTACTGTGGGCAGGAAGGCAAACAGGGCAGGCTTCCCACTAACCCCATTCCTAGCCTTACCCTCACCCTCATGTCCCTATTCATACCACCAGCAAAAGTGAACAGAAGGGAAAAAAAATCCATATTAAAATTTATTCAAAAAGAGCTTCATTACACTTTACTTTTCTATAGACATTTTAATATTCACATCAACTTTCTCAATGTAATTTTTAAGTGATTATTATTTATAGTCCACATTTTTATGCAAGTCCAAATTTTATCTATTTACTTGGGAATTTTATTTAAAAATAGTGTTTTGTTCTTCTTAAAGTAGGCTATGTAGCTATTTTTTACTTTTAGCAGTTCCAACTTAGTTTTCTTCTTTCCTGCAGATGAGAATATGTTTCTTATCTTTGAGCTTGAGCTTCTGAACAGGGATCAAGTGTAGGGCTATGTGAGTCTTGCTAACTATTGTGATTACAGTTATAGCCTTTTAAATAGTTGCTTAAAAAGCTACATTAAAGCCGGGCGTGGTGGCTCAAGCCTGTAATCCCAGCACTTAGGGAGGCTGAGACAGGAGAATCGCGAGTTCAAAGCCAGCCTCAGCAATGGTGAGGCACTAAGCAACTCAGTGAGACCCTGTCTCTACATAAAACACAAAATAGGGCTGGGGATGTGGCTCAGTGGTCGAGTGCCCCTGAGTTCAATCCCCAGTACCAAAAAAAAAAAAAAA
>PVHX01009251.1:11292-77888 GCA_004024805.1 Geosciurus inauris | reverse complement strand
GCCTACTAATATTCATATCCATAATTATTTTCATAGAATGAGTTTTTAGAATAAGAATGTGCAGTCAAAATGTATGCATATTTTTTTTTTAAATATTTTCTTTTAGTTGTAGATGGACACAATGTCTTTATTTCATTGTTTTGTATGTGGTGCCGAGGATCGAACCCAGGGCCTCACGCATGCGAGGCAAGCGCTCTACTGCTGAGCTACAATCCCAGCCCAAAATGTATGCATATTTTAAAGCTTTTGAAACATTGCCAAAATGGCCACCAGAAAAGACACATCAATTTAAATTAACATCAACACTATTTGAATATGTGAGTGCCTGTTTTCTAAATACCTAATTTTTTAAAAAATTTTTTTAGTTGTTAATGGATTTTTATTTTATTCATTTATTATTTATATGTGGTACTGAGGCTCAAACCCAGTGCCTCATGCATGCTAGGCAAGTGCTTTACCACTGAGCTACAGCCCCAGCCCCTAAATACCTAATTTTTAATCTTTATAATTTGGGGGGGGGTACCAAGGATTGAACCCAGGGTTGCTTCCTGAGTCACATTTCCAGCCCTTTTTTATATTTTATTTAGAGACGGGGTCTTGCTGAGTTGCTTAGGGCCTTGATAAGTTGCTGAGGCTGACTTTAAACTCACAATCCTCCTGCCTCAACTTACTGGACCACTGGGATTACAGGTGTGCACCACTGTGCCTGGCTAGCCTTTATAAATTTTGTAGGCAAAAGTGGCAAATTATTATTTTAATATATGTTTTTTATTAGTGAAATTAGACATTCTTATATTTATTAAAAATTTATAATTTTATTATAAATTGTCTGCTTATTAGTGTATCTTTTTCCAATTTTTGTATTGGGTCATTACTAACTCCTAAAAAATAATTTTTAATGTACCTTTTTCCCTTTGCTACCAAATTATTACAGCAAAATAAATTTTATTTAGATTACTGAGTGTCAGACAGTAGTTAAAAGAGTCATTTTACTAATAAAAATATTTGACTGATCAACTCTCCTTCACTTGAAGGATAAAATGGTTCTATAAATCAATCATAATACAACTACTGGGAGATGGATCAGTCAGTGATTGATATTTGCTTCTCAAGTATTTATTAAACAAATTAATTTCACATTAGTTATTTGGTAACATGATCATTTTCAAAGTTTTAGTATCTTATATTTTATTTCTAAAAGAATGTCAAAATATGAAAAGTTTTCTACAAAATTTCTTAATGTTAGCTTATCATTTTATTTTATGCATTTATTTATTTATTTTTGATGCTGGGGATTGAATCCAGGGTTGCTTAACCACGGAACCATATCCTGGGCCCTTTTTTGTATTTTATTTACAAATAGGGTCTTGCCGAGTTGCTTAGGACCTCACTGAGTTGCTGAGTCTAGCTTTGAACTCGTGATCCTCTGGGCATGCACCACTGTGCCCAGCTAGTTTATCATTTTATAAGTAGATTATTTAAACTATATTTCCATATGGATATGTATGTAAAAAGTGATACAGCATATTATACTAAAGATTTCAATTCTAGACTTATTATTATAAAAGTAGATTAAAAAAACAGTTGTAGTAGCATCTACTCCCATTTTATTACAAGCTTATCAAGGGCCAGGTACTGTATTAAGTTATTTACTTGAACATTTTCTTTTTAAACAGCCATGTAAAGTAGATATCCTCTTCATTTTACAAATGAGAAAACTATATGTATTTGTGCTTTTCATTTATATTCTCTATGAAACTGAAAAAAGGGCTTTTTTATTTGCCTTTTTTTTTCTCTTAGCACCTAGCTCAGTGTCTTGCACTACTATGGTGTTTGTGCTTAGTAAGTGTTGAATTGATTAATTAAGGATCATTAGTTGAATTGAATTAAACTGTAACTTATAGGTAGTTTAGCAAAGATCACTGTTGTACACTTTTTTCAGGCAATAAACCTAAAGGTCCAAAAAATAAAATTAGCAGATAATCTTGAAAAATGAAGAGCAACAATGCGTAATTAAGATGGAAAGGAAAATGTCAAGAATCTAAGGTTTAGGGTAATTGGACAAAAAGAAAAAAAAATAGAAATAATTAAAAATTAATTACCCAGTGCATCATAATACTTGTCTTATTTAACTACAAAATACCGAATTTTAGATTTGAAAGTCATATATGAGTATAGTAATAGATGTATCTGACATGAAGCTTATTTTTAAGTGTGAAGTACAGTTCATGTAGCTTTCTGTGCTTTGCCAAAAGAATAAATGTATTTCCAATACTTTCATAGAAAATTGTCTACTAGTACATTATGGCTAATTTTCCCCATTATTTTTCTAGATAGAAGAGCCTACCTTTCTCCTTTCTAACCATCCCTACCTGATGACTATTAACTGTGCTGCATGTATATCCAAATTGTGTCTATATTCACTCATGTATTTTAAATAACTAGTTTAAATTGCAATGAAATTGCACCCTGTGTTTTGCATTTATTTTACTGAACCCTGCCACTGCAGTCTCGGTACTTATTCAATGCTTGCTAGTGGATTACTTATAGCTATCCTACTCAAGTGATCATGTAAATCCTCCTTTCATTTTGAGAATTGTAGGTTTTGAATACAGAAAACATTTTTATAATACCTGTATTATCACAGTGTTATGTTCTGCCACTGTTTTTATTAAAACTTGCATTTATAGGAACTTAGACTTGAATCATTTTTAAATCTTACTAGGTATTGGAGCTATGTGGTAGATCAGTGTGGATGGTAGGCTTTTGTTTTAGTGTTGAGTTTTAATATTAAAGGGGCGTTTATGGGTAACACTCTGTTTTCTTCCTGTGCTTTTCAAAATTAACAGAAAAGATATGACTCCTTTAACATGTTACCTATAAATTCAGTAAGTTATTTTTTTTGTTTTGAATTTGAAGTCATGGTTATGTGGTAAAGAAAGCAGAATATAGACTTGTGTAAATTTATTTTCATTAACATAAAATGTTGGTAATTTGCATGATTAAGTGATGGCAGAACTTGCTATGAGCTCTTTGTTCCTTCCTCCCTCCCTTTCTCCCTTGCTCCTTTCCTTCCTTCCTGGAATTGAACCCAGGGACACTTAACCACTGAGTCACATTCCCAGCCCCTTTTTGTATTTTATTAGAGACAGGGTCTCGCTCAGTTGCTTAGGGCCTCGCAAAATTGCTAAGTGCTGTTTGAATTCATGATCATCCTGCCTCAGCCTCCTCTCTAATCGGCTGGGATTACAGGCATGCGCCACCACGTCCTTTTGAGCCTTTTCTTTTAATCCCCATGTTATCATGGGAGTGGTGGGTGGAGATTCTTGCTTTGCTTATTCTTCTTCTTATTTTATTATTATTATTATTATTTGGTACCAGGGATTGAACTCAAGTACTCGACCACTGAGCCACATCCCCAGCCCCATTTTGTGTTTTATGTAGAGACAGGATCTCACTGAGTTGCTTAGTGCCTTGCCGTTGCTGAGGCTGGCTTTGAACTCTCAGTTTTCCCTCTCAGCCTCCAAAAATGCTGGGATCATAGGTGTGCGCCACTGTGCCTGGCTGAGTTACTTCATTGTTAAATTTCTCTCATGTTAGTAGTATAGAATGTTGTTTGTTTGTTTGTTTACTTATTTATTTATTTATTTGGTGCTGGGGATTGAATCCAGGGCTTTGTGCATGCTAAGCATGTGCTCTACCACTGAGCTATACCTCTGAGCTGTACCTCCAGCCCCAGTTACTGTAGAGTTTTGGGAGAGAGGAAAACAAACAAACAAACAAACAAAAAACTGTGTTCAATCAACCATGTTAAGTGAAAGTTTCTTTCTTTCTTTCCTTTTTGGTACTGGGGATTGAACTCAGTGGTACTCGACCACTGACACACATCCCCAGCCCTATTTTGTGTTTTATGTAGAGAGGGTCTCATTGAGTTGCTTAGCACCTCACCCTTGTTGAGGCTGGCTTTGAACTCACAATTCTCCGGTCTCAGCCTTCCAAAGTGCTGGGATTACAGGTGTGCGCCACCATACCTGGCTAGTTATTAATTTCTTTAGAACAAATTTTAGTTGGGTGCGGTGACTCTGGCCTGTAATCCTAGCAGTTTGGGAGACTGAGACAGGAGAATAACATGTTCAACACCAGCTTCAGCAATGTAGCTAGACCCTGTCTCAAAAAATAAAAAGGGCTGGGGATTTGGTTCAATGATTAAGTGCTCCTGGGTTCAATCCAAAACAAAACAAAAATTAATTTTAATGCAACAATTAAATATTTCCACATAAAGCATGTGAAATACTCAATGGCTATGTTGAAACTATGTTTTACTTTAAAAAAAACTGTACTTGTTACAATATGGATCTACCGTGTTTATTACTGTTATTAAGAAACTGGTACTACTTCAGGGTAACAAGAAGCTGATGTGTTTAAATAAATTGTAAGCCTAATAATAGAGTGTTTAAAAGAATACTGCCACCTGTGTAGGAGTACCTGGAATTAGACTTACCTCCTTCTAGGAATAACTATGATAACAGGAGTCAGGGAAATCTCCCTGTTCAAAGACATGAATGAATACCTGAAACAGTCAGAGCCTGACTTACTTTCGTTTTCCTTTTTTTCTAGTCTTGGGAATTGAACCCTTTTTTAAGTATGCTAGGCAAGTGTTCTACTACTGAGAATTGTTTTAATTTTGCGAAAGGTCTTGCTGAGTTGCCAGCCTGGCCTCTAACTTGGAATCCTCCTGTTTCAAGTAGCTGGGATCATAGGTGTGCCCCATGGTACCCAGTTTCTCTTTTTCTTTCTCTCTTCAGTATTAGGGATTGAACCGAGGGCATCATGCATGCTAGGCAAGTGCTCTATCACTGAGTTACAGAGCTATATTTCCAGCCCCTCAACACCTGTTTTATGAGCCAGAGAACAATATGTAAGAACTTATAATACTGTTTTTTATGTGACATGAAAAATACTTCCTCATTACTCTGCTTTTTCAGAATTATCCTGGCAATTTTGGAATGTTCATTTTTGCCAGTGAATTTTATACTATTTTTTTTTAGTTTACTCCGGGAAAATATTTTTGAGGTTTGGCTGGAATTAAGTTAAAACTATAGATTAGTTTTAGAGAGAACTGACATCTGATAATATTGCCTTCCTATTCAAAAACAAGGTAAGGTTATCCATTTATTCATACTTTCTTTTGTGTCTCTAAATATATTTTTATAGCTTTCTTCATCCTGTTTTCTACATTGACTCTTTTGTTATGTTGTTAAAGAAATATTTAGTTAACATTTACTCTGTGCTAGGCATGAGACCACATAGCAGCAGACATGATTGATCTGGTCTGTGACTTTCTGGATCATAGTGATTAGTGGAGGGGAGGAGCAGACCAATAATTGATGGTATTGTTCAACATGTGTTTCCATTTTTTTGCCACTATAAATTACTTTTAACACTGGAAATTACTATAAATTCAATTATTGGGCTGTTCAAACTATCAGTTTCATTTTGACTAAGTTTTGGTAGTAAATGCTTTTCAAAGAATTGGTCTATTTTTTCTAAATTGTCAATTTATGTGTATAGAGTTGTTTATAGTATTCCCTTTTTATGTTTGTGAGTCTGTCATGTCCTTATTTCTGATATTGAATATTTTGTAATTTGTGTCTTCTCTCTCTTTCCTTTGTCGATTTAGAGGTTTTTCAATTTTATTGATCTTTTCAAAGAACCATCTTTTTGTTTAGTTGATTTTTCTCTATTTTTCTGTTTTTAATTCCATTAATCTTTGTTCTTTATTATTTCCTTCCTTCTGCTTGCTTTGGGTTTATTTTGCTCTTCTTTTTCTAATTAAGTAGAAACTTTAATTACTGATTTCCATGTTGACCTCTAAGTATTTTTCTGGTATTTTATTTATTTTTTGCTGGTAATGTGAATGGCATATTTTCTATTGTATTTCCTAATTGATTGTTTTTGATTATAAGGAAACTATTGAGTATTTTCATTTATTTAATGAACTTTATCACTGGTACCTTATTTCTGTAGTTTTGAAATCTGTTTTTTGGGTTTGTAGGTAGGTAATTTTATATGATTGGTCCTATTTTAATCTTCAAGTAGAGTTATACTTTTAGAGATGTAAATTTTGTGCAAACATCAGAGTAGGACACCATATAAGAAAACTGGAGATAAAGGTGCATTCTAAAACTAACACATCACAAAGATTTCAGAAAACAGTGATGGATAATAGAAAGTATGTGCATGTTGTCTGAATTTTTATTGTTGATGCCCCAAAGGTACAAAGGTTTCACAGAGAAGCAAAAGTAACTTAAACATTAAAAGAAATACCAAGGAACTGTTTATAAAACTAGTCCTCATTCAAACATCTTTCCCCACTTAACACATGTTTCATCAACTCTGCTGTCAGCATTTTTGTTGGTTAGTCCCTGTGGTTATTAAACTTCAATGACACAATACAAATAGAAAACAAAATGAAAGTCTTATAAATGGTGCATGATTTCAATAAATCCACGAAGGTAATTGATTTACTGCTTAAGTCTCATACAAAAGCAATGACAAATAACACATGCATAGAGTGAGACTTATTAACTGAAGAGAAAACTGAGGATTGTAATTTGACCAAGTGCTTTCATAGAAAGTGACTTGACTATTAAAGGATTAAGAGAGGTACAACCCATTATTGGATGGGTTGGGAAACTTGATGTAGTCCTCAAATATTTTGGTGAAAATTGTCTTTATGATCATGCTGCAATAGTCAAGTAAAGTTGTATTCTCTTAAATTTTTTTTTGTAAAAATTATACTTCTTTCTTTGTTCTAAGAATTAGCATGTTAAAATTTTAAACTAGGGCTGGGGTTGTGGCTCAGTGGTGGAGCGCTTGCCTAGCATGTGTGAGGCACTGGGTTCGATTCTCAGCCCTATATATAAATAAAATAAGTAAATAAATAAAGGTTCATCAACAACTAAAAATTTTAAACTAAATTTTGTTTTCTGTAAGTTTATATAAACTTATTTCTGTACTATTTTTATTTCACATTAAAATTCAGTCAATCCTTTTTACTCCATTATTTATAATGAAGTTTGGATTCTCATTTTAAATGTGTTACTTTGAGTAGCTCTTTTCTGGTGTCAGTTTTCTTTTAATAATGAGACTTTCTTGTATTCAAAGGAAAACTTTATATATATATATATATATATTCATATATTTTGGTTGTTGATGGACCTTTATTTTATTTATTTATTTATATGTGGTGCTGAGAATTGAACCCAGTACCTCACACGTTACTAGGCAAGCACTCTACTACTGAGCCACAACTACAGCCCCAAAGGAAAACTTTTAAACCTATTCTGAAACTTTTCAGGAGAGATTGTCAATGAATTGTTAACTGTGGTTTCTTTAGTTGATATTGGATTAGGATATTTGACTTCTTTGTATTCACAAAGAGATATATCTCTTCATATTTACATCTTTTTATAGAGACATCTCTAATTTCTGTGATAGTACCTGGTACTTAATAGATGCCTCAAAATGTTTTTATAAAAAATGAGAACTAAGCAGAGAAATATCATCCTTTTCTATACAGAATGTATAATCTAATGATGGGTCTAGGACAAGTATAGACAAAAGATTAGCAATGCATATAGATTGAGAGGAAAAGGTCATTTCAGTTGAGCTTAATAGTAAGTTTCAGTTTGCAGGAATTTTAATTTGATTTAGGAGGAATTTGTAGTGATAAATTTTGCAGAAGAAAATTAATGATAGGTGAGAAGAAAAAGAAGCTGTTTTTGGAGGACTGCTGTGTTAGTCAGCTTTTTATTGCTGTGACCAAAATAATTGACAAGAACAAGTTTGAGAAGGAAAAGTTTATTTTGGCTCACAGTTTTAGAGGTCTCAGCTGACTCCATTGCTCTGGGCCCACAGTGAGGCAGAACATCATGGGAGAAGAGCTTGTGGAGAAAAACTACTCAACTTATGGTGGCCAGGAAGCAGATAGAGTGATCAGGGACAAAGTACAAACCCCAAGGCCATACCTCTAATGACCTAATTCCTCCAGTCATTCCTACCTGCCTATAGTTACCACCCAACTAGTCCATTCAAATTATTAATCCATCAAGTGGATTAATCCACTATTAGGTTATAACTCTTGTAATCTAATCCTTTCACTGCTGAATATTCCTGTATTTACACAGGAGCTTTTGGGTAACACTTTATATCCGAACCATAATAACTACATTAGGTAGGTTAAGGTTTTTTTGTTGTTACTGTAAGATAGTTCTGAGCCACATCTTTGACTGTGGATGTGTACAGCAAGGAACAGAGCTGTCTGAAAACATCAATGACTTTAACAAATTTTTGGTGATGCTTTCCAAATATTGAATTCTGAAGCTTTCTATAACCACGGGCATGTTATGTTTACTAAAGATATGAAATTTTTTTTTCTATTTTCCTCAAAAAATTCTTTAAAACACTAAGCCTTAAATATGAAAGCCTAAAGCAGTATAATCACATGCAATATTTCATCACACATATTTCATCACACAATGTATGTTTAAACTTTTAAAGTAGCCCAGCAGAATTGTGCACACCCATATTCCATTAACCAGTCATGTGTTTTGTCCCTAAATGCTGGGATTACAGGTGTGTGCCACTGTGCCCTGCTTGATTCCTTCTTCTTAGGAAGTTTTTCCTGTTAGAATGGTTTTGAGACTTTGTATATTTTATATTTAAAAGAAAATATCTTTCTGTGACAATGAAATGAGTCTAATTGCTGTTGAAACAGAGTTTGTTTATAGTAAATCTGTCGTTTATACCCAGACCAATATCTCCTATATGATCAGCAGAGAAAACAGTTCAAAATTGTAAAGTATCGATGTATGCAAATATATTTGATGGATTTTTAAATTATTTCCCTAGGAAACATAACTTTTGAAACAATGATGGAAATTCTCCGAGATAAACCAAGTGGCATTAATATGGAGGGAGAATTCCTGACCACTGCAAGCATGGTTTCTGTTTTACCTCAAGATTCCAACCTTCCTTGCATTCACTTCTTTACGGGGACTCCTGATCCTGAGAGGTGAAGTCACAAAATACTGTAAACTAGCAAGTAGTCATGGGGAGGGGTAGAATCATATTATGTTGATGATTCTGTCAGACTAAATTTTTGTTACATGAATAAAACAATTTGCTGGTGAATTTTCTGTGCCAATTTTAGATTGCAATTTCCATATGCTGTAACTTCTCATTTTTTAATGGGAAGAAAAGGCTTGTAGTTTTATATTTACACTTATCTGTACTCCTCTTTCCTACAAATATATTTAACATTGTCAAGAAAAGAAAGTGGGTAGGTTTTCCTACTCAGATTTCAGACATTAACAGCATTAGATGATTAAAAAATTAGTAAATAGGATAAGTAATGTAGTTGTGCTAGATTTACTTATGTACCATATCTACAAAACATACATATAAAACAAACTATCAGTAGTTAACATTATAGTTTTAGGACTTTTATAGACTATCTTGATTAAAGTCACTTATATATCTTACAAAACTTGATGCACATTACATTTAGAAATGATTTTGTATTTACTATCCCTTAATGTTAGTCTTTCATATTATTAAAGATATTTTCAAGAAATTAGAGTGACCTGTGTCCCCTCATTAACACTTGTGCTGATTTTCACCCCGAGTTATAATCCTCAGTCTATAACACAGAGGACTGTTCTTACCTTAGGAAATGGAAAACTGTTCGTTCACTGACACTGTATATGCTAGGCTCTCTGTTAGGATGGTATGAATGCAAGCCTAAATAAAGCATTGTCCCTGCGATAAATAAGATCACATTGTACCCTGGGAGTTGGGCATGAGCATAATTAATATGACAGGAACAACTTACTATGTAGCATCATTAACAGAAACTTCTCTAAGACGGAATCTTGGAAAACTTAGAATAATGCTGAATTTTTAAATATTTTGATGTGTCAATTTAATTAAGTCTGTTTCTTCTAGATCAGTTTTTAAGCCTTTCATATTTGTGCCACATATTTCACAACTGTTGGATACCAGTTCACCAACATTTGAACTTGAATATCCAGTTAAAAAGAAGCCACACTTAAAGATTAAGCCTGATAGAAGACACCCACTCTACCAAAAACATCAACAGGCATTGGAAGTGATAGATAATAATGAGGTATGATTAGATTATATTCTTTGTTGTATCATTGAGAAATTTTTGATTCAATCTGAATTCTAAACTTTGAAGAACCAATTTCCTTCATGTAAAAAGTAGATTTAGAAATAGTGTAGATGCTGGGGCTGGGGTTATGGCACAGTGGTGGCGTGCTCGCCTAGCATGCGTGAGGCACTGGGTTCGATCCTCAGCACCACATAAAAATAAAATAAAGATATTCTGTCAACCTACAACTGAAAAAATAAATATTTAAAAATAAAAAAATAAAAAAAAAAGAAATAGTGTAGATGCTAATACTATAGTAAAGCTGTAATATTTTAACCTTTGGCTAAGAATATGTGTGTTGTCATGTTGGTGCTTCTCAGTAGCCTGGGTTTACGTTAGTTTATGTTCCCATGCCAGAATCTGGGCTGGTGTATGTGTACTAGAGTGCACTCAAGGGGACTTTTAATCACAGGATTTCATATGTTGTCATTGTCACACTTTCACATTTTTGTACATCAGTGAATTTTTTATATTAAAAGGTTGAGCCAAAGCCCCCAGTGTTTGTATTTTGAAGCCAAGCTTCACTTCTAAAGTGCCTACAGAGTTCTATAAAGGAAAATGCAGCTCTGCACAAGTTTGAAACAGTCATTCCTCCTTCTGATGGGAATGGCATATACTGAGGTGGTTGTAAGTCTTCTAACTTTTCAGAATTTTAAATAAAAGACTTTACACATTGAAAAAAAAGAATATGTGTGTTGTGACTGTTTTAGAGAAATTGAGTATATTAAACATAACAATGACTAACATTTTTTGAGCACTTATTATACACCATTTAATATGGATTATTTCATTTAATCTCCATAATCACTTTATGAGATAGATACTGTAGTTATCCCCGTTTTACTGATAAGGAATCCATGACTACTAGGAGAGAGGTTAAATAATTAGCTTAGTATATGTATCTCTCACCAAAATTATAAAGACTCTGAAGGGCAATTAACCTGGTCTTTTACATAATAATCTTAATCCTACCACTGCAGATGACAATTAATTGAAATTGATTAAAGGCCCCAGAGACTTAAAATAATAAGTTGTTTTCTTAAAAAATATATGCTTATTATTATTATTATTATTTTTTAAAGTATTCTTTTAGTTGTAGATGGACACAACATCTTTATTGTTATGTGGTGCTGAGGATCGAACCCAGCGCCTCACGCATGCGAGGCAAGCGCTCTACCACTGAGCTACAATCCCAGCCCTATGCTTATTATTTTTAAAATGTAAACATTATAAAGAGCAATGCCACCTGAAATCTCCAGAAATAAGCAGATGTATTTATTTTCTGACATAGATTGAAAGATAATTTTATAATATTCATACCTCTTTAGCCCTCCCTATTCCTTGACCCTCCCAAAAAAAAAAAAAAGAACGAAATGGGGCTGGGGCTGTAGCTTAATGGTAGAGAACTTGGTTAGCATGCATGCATGAGGCCTTGGATTTGATCCCCAGCACTGCAAAAAAAAGAAAGTAAGTAAGTACAAGGACTATCTAAAGGCAGCTATCAGTTGACTCCCTATAATGAAGGACAAGATTAACTATCCTATATCTTTTCTTGGCTATTTCTACCACTTGCTGATTTTTCTTCCTATATAATCCTTTTACATTATCAAGGTGTATGCATTTACATCTGTGTGCATTTAAATCAATTAATTTTCCTCCAGGTAATTATTCATTTTTGCCTGTAGTATGTTTGCATAGTTGCTATGTCTTTTCCCCCTCTTTACTATTTTGGTTTTGCTTGAAGCAGAGAACTCTGCCCAACTTCCTATTTATTAAGAATTCTTAATGCTGATTCTGCTTCATATAGGACCAGTTTGTTTTCACATCTGGTCTACAGTCTCATGCTGTTTTGTAGCTTGTTGGTGTGAAGTGCAGGGCAAGCAGTAGGAACCCACTTAGTATGCTGACTGGGGCCCAATCCACTGGGCCAGAGGTGTCCATCATTCCCAAGCGCTTATTCTCCACACTCACAACAGTGTGGTGAACAATGATGAGTGCTCTGATTCTTTGGCTTTTGCTCAAGTCTCTTAGTGATATGCTTCAGAAATTTCTACTGGGGTCCTTTTACTCATCCCCAGCAGTTTCCACACAACCCCATTGCTCATAATTGCTCTCATGAGTTTTCAATTCTTTTTCCCCATTATACTGCTTCTGGGAGGTGAGTATTATAGAGTTAGTATTAAATATTTGTTAAATAATTAAATTGCTGATTGACATTGCAAAGTAATATTGGGATAAAAATTAAAAGCTGTTACTATTTTAGGCTTTATTTAAAAGACATTAATTGTTGATTGACAATATAAAATAGTGGAAAAATAAAGTAATTTGAGGGCAGTATCAATAAGCTGGGTTCTAGTCCTGACTCTGTAAATAACTACTTTTGTATTTTAAGGAGACTCAGTACTACTGATAGCTGTAATTTATATTTCTTAATTACTAGTGAGATTGAAAATCTTCTATATTTATTGGTAGTATTTTCTGTTAAATGACGTGGCTATTTTTTTCATAGCTTATTTCTCAATTGATTTTTGGGTCATTTATGTTTGTGTGTTTTGCATCAAAGAGGCAAAAATATATGAATATTAACTTTGTTATATGTAAGGATTTTGTTGCCGTTGTTTTTGACCCTGAGGATTGAACTCAGGGATTTAACTCAGTCTAAAAGAGTTTCGTTCCTTCTATATTTACAAATTAGAAGGGGTAACCAATCCAGAAGTAGAAACCACAGTGAACAAATCTTGTCTGTGAGGGTGGGTTGGAATTTGGTTAGATTCGTGTATCCATGTATTTATTTTTATACTTTTAATTGTTTAGGATAAAGGCAGAACGATGTTGGACAACATGAGGAAGCTGGAGAAAGAACTATTCAAAGAGATGGAATCAGTCCTCCAAAATAAGCATCTTGATATGGATAAAGTTGTTAATCTCTTTCCTCAGAGTACAAAAGATGAAATTAGAATTTATAAGGCAAATATTAGTTCTTAGTGATCATAGAAATGGTTGGAAATATTCCTCAAAGTCAGAATCCATTGTCTTGAGGTAAACTTACTTAGCTATTATTCTTTAATAGCATCCAAGTGATAGTTTGACTGTTAAAAAAATATATATAGTTTTGCTGAGATACTGAGAAAACATTGGAATCAAACACATATATCATGAGATAACTAGGTGTTTCTTTAGGTAATGAATTATTTCTTTTAGCCACAGTAACATTTTTTATCATGATAATTAAGTATTCAATTTTACATAAAGCCTGAGACATTAAATGATGCATGGATTTATATTTGTTACAATTTTCTAGTACCTTCAAATCATTTTATCAATTATTTCAGGAAAGCAGGGTCTTTTTTAGTAATAGAAAAAATATGAAGTGGTGCTGTGGCGCAAGCCTATAATCCCAGCACTCAGGGAGGCTGAGACAGAATTGCGAGTTCAAAGCCAGCCTCAGCAATGGCGAGGCGCTAAGCAACTCAGTGAGACCCTGTCTCTACATAAAACACAAAATAGGGCCGGGGTTGTGGCTCAGAGGTCGAGTGCCCCTGAGTTCAATCCCCTGTACCAAAAAAAAATATGAAGTGGTGAGTTTTCTTATGTTTTAGGCAAATATTAACCAGTGCTAATAAGGGGATTTTCTAGATTTACACACTAAGTCTTTATCTTGTATTAATTCTGAAAATGCACTTTATTCAAACACACTTTATATCAAGAGTTTGGCTTACCAGTGAACTTATATCTCTAATTGTTTAGATTCCCACTCTCAGAAACCACTATTTTGTTTTTAATTTTCTTTGTAGTTTTGCTTTCCCCAGAATGTTAGAATAATATGGTATGTAGCCTTTCAGATTGGTTTCTCTTACTTACTAGTAATATACATTTAAGGTTACTCAGTATTTTTCATGGCTTGATAACTCCTTACTTTTTAGCACTAAATAATATCCCATTGTCTGGATGTACCATTGCTAAAAGAAATCTTGGTTGCTTTTAAGTCTTGGCAGTTATGAATAAATCTACAAATTGCCATGTGCAGGTTTCTGTGTGGATGTAAATTTTCAACTTACATTGGGTAAATACCAAGGTGTGCAGTTGCTGGATCGCATGGTAAGAGCATGTTCAGTTTTTGTAAAAAATTGCCAAACTTTCTTCCAGAGTCACTACCATTTGCATCCCTGCCAGCAGTGTTGCTCCATATCCTTGCCAGCATTTTTTGTTGTGTTTTGAATTTTGACCATTCTAATAAGTGTGCAGTTGTTTCTCATTTTAATTCACAATTCCCTAATGACATGGAATATTGAACACCTTTTCATTGCTCATTTGCCATCTGGGTATATATTCTTTGGTGAGGTGTCTGTTCAGATCTTGCGCCCATTTTGAAATCAGATCATTTTCTTATTGTTGAGTCTAAAATTCTTTTAAAGACATTATTCTTGGGTTAAAGTCTCTATCCTTAACAAATACCATTAAGATCCTGCTAATTAATCTGTCCTCTATCTATATGTTATTACACTTTCACCATTGTTTTTTACATTTCAACTATGCTGCTCTTTCAAGTTATGGAATGTGCACAGTTCCTTCCTTATGACGTACTCTCTGCTTGCACCATTCATTCCATGTTCTCTCCTCTTGTAGTTCTTTTCATCTTTTAAGTTTTGCCAAGACAGGAATTCCTTAAGGGAGTTTTCCTCAAATCACAAGGTCAGATCCCTCTTACGTACTCTTGGAGCCACACGTAATCCTGATCACAAATTAACTATACATTTAATATATGTCTTTCACAGGAGAATGAAGCTCTATGAAGGTAGGAATCATATTTATTTGCACTGTTGTGTGCCCATTGTTTAGTATTGTGTCTGACATGTAATAAATGCTTAGTAGATATTTGCAAAATGAATATTCAGGTTCTGACAGGAAAAATTTATACAGTCCTCTTCCTATAAAAATGTAAGGTTGAAAAAATTATCTAGACAATTTATCTATACAAATTGCTAGCCTTTGATAAGTTTCAAATCAACCTGTCGCTTCTTTCCATATTAAAAATGGGAATAAATCCCTAAATAAAAGCAAGGATTATTACAATATGTGAATTAATTTATATAATAGCTTGACTCCCACTCTATATGCAATGTGGTATTTGGGCTGAGTACTTGTGTACAAAATGAATGCCTTGGGGTATATTGTAGAAAATTTAAGGTTTTATTAAAATTTATCTATTGTAAGAGTAAAGAATACAGTAGCTGAATTAAGCTTTTTATTAGGTCAACCCTTAAATGTTACAAACCAACCGAATAATAAATTAGTTCACAAAAAGCTAGTTTGTTTGATCTTTGATGAAAATATTAGTTTATATATTTATCGTCAATAAAAATGTTGCCCTAGAAATAATATGCAGCATGGAATTTTGGAAAGTTAGTTCCTCCTTATAACATTTGCCCAAAACGGGTCTACATAGTGAATTTTTCTCTTTAGTTACTTCCAATTTCTATCATACCAATTGTGTAACTTTAAAGTCTGTCTTTTCCTGAAGAATGTTGATAATATTTACAGTCCTGAATTGTGTTTCCTGTCATCACTCATCACATGATATGATAAAGATATGAAGGGGCAAAAACCAAGACCTGTATTCTGCTGCAAAACTTTTAGGTCACTAATCATTATTCTCCAAGCACCAAATATACTTTATCTTATTCTAAAACTACTAAAAGCAGAGCATAAGTTAGGCATGGACTTGTTCATTGAAAAATTGAGTTAACAATTAACTATGCTGAAGATTAGTATAGTAAAGGGTAGATTTTAATCAAAATTCTATCAGATAATTTTCCCAGCTGTGACTCTACATATTAAAAATCATGAAATGTATGTAAAGCACTCAATTTTATATTGATTCACTCATAAAAAAGTGTTTACTGAATTCATAATTGGGGAAGTTCCTATCCGCAGGACCTAAAGAGTCATGAAGAAAGGGACAATCTTATCTAAGAAAACATTGAGAACTTAGAGAAAAGACCTCTATGATAATAGCATCTGCATCATTCCAGTTGCTCAAAGAAAAGATGAAAGCAATGAAAGTTAAAATAGGTAGTTTATTGAGAAACTTGCTTTGTCAGTGAGAAAGTAACAGTTACAAATATTTTCTTTAATAAAATTAGCATATCCTTAATCTAAAAACATCTCTTAAAATCCTTTATCTGAAACTGCAGCTCATTCTGATCTAGGATTTTAGTGTCTCCCATGGAAAAAGATGTTGCAGGTTCCTTTTGTGCAAATAACAAAACATATGCAGTATGACTTACTCATATGACTTGTTCATAAACAAAAAATTTCTCCACTTGAGTTTTGAGTTGCCTGCATGCATGTGAGTTATATATCTCTACTGGAACAACAGTGAGGTTTTATGCTTACTCCTGAGCATTCAAAGAGTACTAATATGGTCATATTTATTTAGAAAAAGTTCCCCTACAAGACAGTTCTTTTTAAAAACAACCCCATTCTCTAATGATAACTTGAAATTTGTATAGGTTAATGTTACACTAAAGTAAAATTTACTTGTTAAATACACTAGGCTTCCATGCAGGTTTTTTAAAAATTACATATTCGTTGCATTAAAAGGGCAATAATTTTCTAAATGGCTTTATATATAAAACACTAAATGTGAGATAAACATTTCAACTTATTAACCCAGCACTGACACCTAACAAGTAGATGTTCAAAGATCATGTGAATAACTCTCTTTAATTTTCTGAAGATGAACTTTATCTGAGGGTGCTATGGTTTGAATGTTTGCATCCCCTCAAATTCATATGTCAAAACGTAACCCCCCGTGCGATGGTACTGGGGAGTGATTAGGTCATGAGGGTAGAGCCTTCATGAATGGCATCAGTGTCTTTCTCAGGGCTGAAGAGATGAGAGTTCTTCCCTTCCACCATGTGAGGTTACAGCAAAAAGGCACCAGCTGTAAACCAAAAATCAAGCCCTCACCAGACACTGAGTCTGCCCGTGCCTTACTTAATTTTGGACTGTACACAGCCTCCAGACCTATAAGAAATAAGTTTCTGTTGTTTATAAGCTATCCAGTTCGTGGTGTTTTGTTATAGCAGCCTTAATATGGACTAAGAGAGCAACATTTAATAATTTAAAAATTTATACAATTTTTATACATAGAATTCATTGACTGAATTCTAAAGGAAGTCATAGGGTGCTATGTTTAGAAGTTTTAATTCTTGGCTTGGACTATATATATTGTCTTTTTTATTCACTGCAGGGAATAAAGGAGTAGGGTTATCATTCTGTACTGTTGTTTTGTGCAAATAAATGATACATCACATGGCAATAATTTTATAACAAATAAATGCACAAATTACTATCTGTAGCACAAAAGTTAAAGATTGAATTATACTTCTGTTGAAGATTATGGAGATAATATTTATGGAGGTTTGTATTCCTTTTCTAATGGCACAGATTAGTACTTTGGTTAGAAGAGCAAGAAAAGACAAGGCTTAAAAAAAAGCAGTGAGTTTTTGTTCAAAGAAATGGGGGGTGGGTAAGAACCTCTTAATAGATTTAGTAACATTCTTTTTTTAGGAAGTGCCATCAATAAATGGAAAGTTGTCATAATTTTAGGTCCATTTCACCAACAGAACACCTGTCAAATTGGCAATTAAAAGGAATTGTCAGGCTGAGGATACAGCTCAGTTGGTAGAGTGCTTGCCTCGCATGCACCAGGCCCTGGGTTCAATCCCCAGCACCACAAAAAAACAAAAAGCAAAACAAAACAACAACAACAACAAAAGGAATTGTCAATTAGATATTGATTTTGAAATTATAGCAAACACTTGCAGGAAGAAATCATTTTATAATATTGGCATATTAGTATTATTTATAGTAATTATTATATTCACTATCAGAATTTTTCCTTTTGGTTTTCTCTTTTTCCTAGGTCACTTTCCTATGTGTTTTACATACTATAATCACAGTGTTAGCATGGGGTCGGAATACATCTTGTCAGATTTTACAGAAGTGGCAACTGAGGCTCAGAGAGGTTGTAACTTGCCCAAGATCACACAGATAAATACTGGATCTGGGGCTAGAATATGATTCCATGTGGGGTTCTCTCCTTTATCATTTAAGGTTTGGGAGAAAGGGAGGATGGGGGTGAATGCTCAATATCTTTATAGCTTTCCCGTTGGGGGTTGCTTGCGTGAATAGCAGAAGTCTGTTCAGGGCTCCTTTGAATAAATCTGTAAAATAAGTACTCATCCCGAAATTCATACTCGTTGGTAATATGTTGGATGACTCCCCCTTGTACCAGTCTGTCTCCGTATATCACAGCTTCACCACGGTCAGAGGCAAGGCCAACTTCAATCAGCCAGTTCACCAGGTCACAGCCACAGAAGGTCCCAGCAGAAGTCTTTGCACCACACCTGTATGTCAAAGGAATGATTCACCCATATGGTCTGTAAATCTGGTATCAGCACTGCATAGCAGAGGACAAGCAAGAAAAAATAGAAGGAAACAAGGGAAGACGGCACGATGGTTAAAAGCATGGCAGGAATGAAACTGTTCTGAATATAAAGGAGTTGTTAAATTTCCTGACCCCAGAAAGACTCCCTGGAGAAAAATAAAACATGCCAATAATGCTTGTGAAAACAGAAATGCTTCAACAACAAATTGACATAGATAATGTTTGAATATTATTATGTATTTTATAATTTCTTATATTCTTTGTTGTGCTGAGTAATTTTAATTGTCTCAGGAATATTACATATTTTTGTAAGCTCTTAAGAAGTGACTTTTTATTAAACTACTCAAATTTTATTTCCAACTTATAGTGCTCACAAGTAGTCTTTCTTGCCATCAGCAGCCAAGACAATCATACTTATGTGTTTGTTAGGATTTGCTTCATTAAAAAGCAAGGAAAGAATAAATGAGATCTGTCTTGCTACAAATCTTAATTTTTTTTAATGTACTTTATAAATATACTTCTTAATTACTTACATTTTGTCTTAATGCAAATATGAGGTCTTTCAAATATGTTCAAATAAACAAGGAAAAGAAAAAAGCAAAAAACAACAAAAACCCAAACCCAATTACATAAATTATGTACATTTTTATATAAATATGCAATAGACAACAAGAATCTGTCCACAAGCATCAGTCAAGCTGTAAAACATAAAATACTTGACAATAGGAAATAGCAGATGAAGACTGAGATGAAATGAGAAACAGGTGACAAGAATTTGAGAACATTTTATCATAAATAAAATACACATTTCATAAAAGAATTGAAATAAATGAAAATGTTTCTCAAGTATGTAAAATCACAGTGTGTTTTGTTTTGGAGGTGCTGGGGATGTCACCCGTGGCCCTCATGCTTGTTAGGCAAGCACTCCACCACTGAACTGTATCCCCAGCCCCAAATTACATATTTTAACCTACATGTTTTCACTTAGTGATAAGATCTCTTAATTCTTTGCAACTGCAAACATCATTTTGACAGAAGCCTGAATGTTACAACCTCTAAGCCTTCTTCCTGTTTTTTGACTTTTAATTTATAGTCTAATGCCTTCTCTCCCAGACACCAATTGGATAGTTTCTTGATGACTGTGATCAGGCAGCTGTAACAAAGGCCCATGGAGATATACAGAGTGTCAGAGAATGTGATGCTGTACAGGCAGTAAGTAAAGCCTGGAAACGGACAGGGAACAGGCCAGAACACTACCAGCTGGTGCCCATTCAACCATCTGGGACCAAGGCAGCCTAGCAGCCCTGTAAATGGTAAGAGCTACACGTCCTGACAGTTGGCAAGCACAACAGGCCTGACAGAGCTAACAACAGTTTTCTTTTTTAATTTTGAAAAGCAGTTTTAAATTGTCGAAACTACCTATGGATAGTATCTTAAAATAATTGTGCTCAGCCCCTTAAGGGTAGAACACTAACTTTTCTCCATAGTTTACCATTGGGCCAGGCACATCACAGACATTTTGTCATCTAATTCAAACAACATTGAGAGATTTTTAAAGAAAAGGAACTAAGGTTTAGAGAATTGAACCTGCCCATTGTCACACAACCAAGAAATTTCAATTTAGGAGTTGGATTCTAGTATTAACCCACATCCAAATGAGTCCCCTTTCCACCATCTAACCCAGGCTACACTCTCATTATAATGGCATGTATGTTAAATACAGTGGCATAATATATGCAAATAAGACATCCTGTATAATTTTCAAATTTTCAGTTATGCACATATATTATGTTCCTTGTGTTTTGTTTTATTTCTCTTATGACAACCAAAAATATTTGCACTATAACATCTATTTATTCAAAGTTGATCATTTCCTGCTGCAATATATTCTATACCTTGAGGATTAGAAGAACAGATATAATGCCATACACCAAATAAAGATTAGGACTTGAGGTGAAATATAAGAAGCAGAATTAATTAAGAGGCAGAAATTTATTTATTTATATTTTGTGGTACTGGGGATTGAATCTGGGGCACTTTAACCCTGAGCTATATCCCCAGCTGCTGATCCCTTTTTAAAAATTCTGAGATAGGGTCTCACTAAATAACCATGGCTGTCCTTGAACTTGTGATCCTTCTGCCACAGCCTCCAATATTGCTGGGCTTAGAGGTACATGCCACCACTCCTGCCTTCATTTTGTTTTCTTGACAACAGCATTAGTAATATGAAATAACATAGTACTAGAAGATGGGAATATAAAATCACTTCTGAATCCAATATATTTCAAACCTTTCTGAGAGACATTAATGGCCAACATGTAGTGAATGTTAATATTCTGCCACATTGTTTTTTTTAAAGTTTTCACATTTTATGTAAAAATCAGAAATTATATGATATTTTTAAATATTAAAGTGATGTGGCTATTTCACATGCTGCTTCTTAAACTATAAACTGACCCATAACTATTAGCTTGTTAAAATCCAAAATCAGTTGATCTAAAATACAATTTTCTGGAATTTGCAATGGCAATTTGCTTACCTCCTTTCCTTGACGATGTTTCGGATACAGAGGTCACGGTGATAATGGATAAATTGCTGACAGGTCATTTTTATTTCCTCAGAAACAGGAGAATCTCTGTTTTCTGCTGTTTCTTTATTGTTCCATAGAAATTCAAGTCTGAAAACCAAAATTTAAGGAATTTTTTTCTTTGGAGGTACTGGGGTTTGAACTCAGAACTTTGTTAAAATAGGCAAATGCTCTACCACTGAGTGACATCCTCAGCCCCTTTTTAAGAAATGTTTTTATCTTGATAAAGATTCTCACTAAGGGCTGGAGTTATAGCTCAGTGGTACAGCACTTGCCTAGCATGTGTGAGGCACTGAGTTTGATCCTCAGCACCACATAAAAATAAAAAAAATAATAAAAGATTCTCACCAAGACGTACAGGTTGACCTCAAACTTGAGGCCTCCCAGGAGCTGGGATTATGGGTGTGCACTACCGTGCCTGACTAAGGAAGTTATTTTTTAAAAATTGCTCACTCTCTGAAAGTTTTTTTTTTTTCACCTTAATTTTATTTATTTTTATGTGCTTCTAAGGATCGAACCCAGTGCCTCACATGTGCTAGGCAAGTGCTCTACCACTGAGCTACAACCCCAGCCAAAGGAGGCTATTTTTAAGGAAAGAAAAGCACAGAGAGAATCCTTCCTGCCCCATAAAAATGGCTGTTCCAAAGCCAGATACCAAAGCTCCCATTTCATCTACAACACCCAGATATCATTAGTCCCTGATGCAGAAACAACTGATTCTGCATATGGTTTCCTTTTCACAGCAGGCTGGGTGAGTGACCTGATTATTTTATAAATCTTCTAGACATTTTTGGTTCATTTCAGTTTCTACTAAGAAATATTCCTTACACTATATTTTACTGTTTTGAAGCACAAAGGTAACTTAGAGATCAAGTACTTTACTCAATCATTTTGAAATTTTGGTATCACAGAGACAAATACTGGGCTCTGGAATACAGATTAGTTTTGTTTTTGCCAGCCCCCACAATAGAACTGTTGAGTATTTCACAGTATGAAGCTGATAAGTAAGTTCAATAACTTTCTTATTATGCTTTTCCTTCATGAAATGATTACCCTAACAATTAAATCTTAGTGAAGATGATGATGATGATGATGATGATGAAGGAGAAATAAGAAGAGATACTATTTACTGGGCTTTTCATAGAGCAGGTAGGATGAATTCCATTAGCACTTCTAGTTTCTACTAATTTTGACTTTGAAAGCAAATGAAATACAAAGATTTGTCCCCTTGCCTTTTCCTTCCACCTACAAGTAGTGATATTTTCTACTTGTATTTTTCTTAAATTCTTGATCTTAATTCAAAGAAACCTTTACTAAGCCAATAAAACAATTTAGAAAGAAAACTTGAGTTTTCTATAAGTTATTTTGATAGAAAGAGGAATCCTGTTGTCAAAGGAGAAAGACAATCAAATATATACCTTTGGGGGCACACTACTTACTACTTCCCTTTCTAAAGACATGTTCAAATTTAACTTTATGTATCTAATGGCATAGACAGTCCATCAGCTCTTGTTAAAATGCAAATTATATTGGTTGGTTTATAATAATTCTTCCAACATTTTCTCTGCAATTATTTACAACTATGTGAATCAACAGATAACCTTTGTGTGGTGTTTAGTGGTGGTCTAGCAGTTGAAAGGTATAAAATATCAGTATCTTAATATAATGGCTTTGTCATCAAATTTTGGGACATGGGGATTTATTTTAAAACTAAATGTACCTTCTTTTGAAAGGTAGGATGATTAAATGTTTGTCCAATCCAAAGATTCCAAAGGAAATAAATCCCTAGGAAAGAAAACAAAATTATTTTTTTCTGAATGCAACAATAAAATGTTAAGACCAGGAGTTAAAGGAAGCCACCAAATTTAGTGCTTGAGCAGGCAAACCTGTGTGATTAGAACAACATTTCAAATGGAGTATACAAAGCAGGTCCTTCAGTACCTGGAAGCAGACATGATACTTTACTGCCTCTTCCCAATCCTTCTGTCCTAATTATGGTGGGTGATAAAAACCAGTGCTGAGAACCACATTTGTATGACAGCTTACTAAGGAAAAATGAAAGTATTTAAGGATTATATCTTTGTTTTCTTGTTTTTGAAAAAAAAATCCTACTATGCTTAGTTATTTATCGTTTTTCTGTTGAAACTTCATAAATTACATAATTAACAAGTGCTGCCATATCCAATTATAACAACTTAACAGAATTTATGTGCAGTGATACTGGCTAGCGGTTAGAGAAAGGGCTTGAAGGATTTGGGGTGATAAGGCAAACTGGCACCAGGTATCAGCCACAGATCAGGATGATTTAGGACTGCGTGGGAAGAAAGGGAGCTGAGCTGCCACTTGGGAGGCGTGCTGGAGTGTAGGTGGGTGGAGAGGGGGTGAAGAAGGCAACAGCATTACACAAAGGGCTTGATTTTCTTTATCCCCAATCTATATACAATTAGAAGGGAATGTCTTTCTCCACCTCCTCAAGAGGAGTGGAGTTTGTGTGTCTCTTATTCCCTTGAACTACTTAAGACATAAGTTGTGTGGGCAGCATTTTAAGTGAACTGGCACTAACTCAGTTCATGACAAAGTGCTTTGCAATGAAGCTTTCTCAGCCCCAGGACTGGGAGGGCTAAGCATGAAGTGGCTTTGTGAATGCATAACGCCACAGAAGACTGTGATTTTTCAACCTAGTATTTTATAATTCTTGGATACAAAGTCAGGTCTTAATATCTCAGTGTGAGATATAGGTATCAAGTAGCTTTTGGGAAGCTCATATTTGTCAGTAATAAGCTGATTGAGGTAACTTGTCCCTTTAGATATAACCATTTTTTCTCATAATAATGGCAAAACAAACTAGAACTACTTCAAGAAATTAATGTTAGGAAAAATCTTGTGGAAGCATTTATTGATAAATCTTAACTAATTCATGGCAAATTATTTTACATTTAGTAGGCAAGCATACTGATTTCAAACAGTATTTTTTCAAACTGATATTCAGTCTATGGATGAGGGATGAGTATTCTCTAATTAAAAAGTGAGGGGTTGGGCTGGGGATGTGGCTCAGTGATAGAGCACTTGTCTGGCATATGCAATATCCTGAGTTTGATCCCCAGCACCACACACACACAAAGTTCATGAAAAGATCAAATTTGCACATAATAATATTTTCCAATATGTAAAATGCCATTTGTTATTAAATATGTATTTTAATAGTGTCATGAACATAGACAATAGCACCTTTTACATTACTTTTTCATGGAATTTTAGTTTTCTAATTTTTAAACTAGAGATGATAACATCTATGTTGCAAGTATTGTGATGTTTAAATGAGATAATGAATGTAAAATGCTTAACAATATTTGGCACACAAATAACTCTCAAGGAAAGACAACTATTACCCCTGACTAAAATTTTATTTACATACCACATGATTTTAAAGAAAACATTTGAGTATCTGTTGTACAAAATGTGAATGAAATGGTATTTATCCATTTAAGGGGCTAAATGCTTTAAGGGAAGGTGAATTATTTTTCCCAAAGTGAGTTTTTAAGCTCACAAAAAGTGTAAGAAGAGCTTAGGACATCTTGTCCCTGCTTAAATTATCATTCTTTATCTCAAAACCAAAGCAAAAAACTATTTGGTATTGCTGGTTGAAACACTCAATGTACATTTTGATGACTTTAACCAATAATAATTCATCTCTACTAGAGAAGACAGGCAGCAGCTGTCAGCTGTCATGTATACCAGCAGCTGGCAAACAAACTAAACTCCACTGATTTAGAAGAAAACAACATCCGCATACCCCTCTCTGCATTCAGCTCATCCAGGAAGACAACAACCCCTCAAAGTTTCAGTAAATCAATACCTGGCCAAAGTTAAACACAGCACAGAAAAACTGTAACTCAACATATAGTCTTCCAGGCTCTTGGTTGAATAGCCACCATAAACAACTGGAAAGATTCTATAAAGAAAAGAAAAAAGAGTATTTTAAAATGAAGCATGCTAATCATTTCTCTCCATCCAGAGCACAGTACAATAACTTTTCTACCTAATAATTAGGGGGGAAAAGACTAAAGGGAAAAACACTGAGAGAATATAGAGGCTTTGTCTTTCAAACAAGAAGTTTCAACCACTTCTCCTGACAGATGTCATTCAAACAGCATCTATTCTGATCAGATTTGAAGCAAGAAGACATGAGCCATAATACAGAGGCTTACATAATATACCAGGACTGCCGACTAGCCTAAGACAGGACTGATTTTAGAATTAGTTCTGCACAATGAAAATAATTATATCATTAAGCAGCAGTTCTTGGCAGCATTTATTATTTTTTTTATTTTTGTTCTTAAATAGCAGATAAAGTGTTGTTGGCTGATATCATACTATGTAACAAGCATTCTGTGTGAAAAGGGTTCATAGGTTATATGGCCTATCTCCCACCTCTAGGCAGGTTACACTTAAACCATCTTAAAAATTATAATAACTGATAATTCACAAAAGAGGATATACAACTAATAAAAACCTTTAGTAATTAAAGAAATGCATGCATTAAAATAAAGTGCTATATTTCACTTATAAATGATCAAATTAAATTATGCTGTGTGTGGTGGCACATGCCTGTAATTGCAGCAATTTGGAAGGCTGAAGCAGGAGGATCACAAGTTCAAGACCAGCCTCAGCAACTCAGCTAGACCCTATCTCCAAATAAAATATAAAAAGGCTGGGGATATAGAAAGCATCTCTGGGTTAAATCCTCCAGTATTACCACCCCCCATTACAATATTCCATATTGATGAGAGCACTTTATAAATCTATACTATCTACCCTTTGAAAAACAATTTAGTAGAATACATCCAAAATCCTAAAGTTTATACTCTTTGATCCAGGTTTCTCAGTTTTGGGAATATATCACTGGGAAATATAATACAAGGAGATGTTCATTAGAGCATTTTGGAAAGCTAGGAACAATTTGTAAAGAAGTAGTTGAGTAAATTTTAATATAGCTCTCCTATTATTTACTGGGGAGCCATTTATAAAGTATTAGTTATGGGGCTGGGGTTATGGCTCAGTGGTAGAGCTCTTGCCTAGTGCATGTGAGGCACTGGGTTCAGTCCTCAGCACCACATAAAAGTAAATAAAATAAAGGTATTGTGTCCATCTACAAATAAAAAATTTAAAAAAGTATTAGTTATGAACACTCTGAAAATGCTTGACGTAAGTGAAAAAGCAGGTTATAAATATATGTATTATTAGAACCATAAAAATATGTTTAAAAAATTCAAAGGCAGGGGCCAAGGGTGGAGCTCAATGGTAGAGCCTGTGCTTAGCATATGTGATACTCTGGGTTCAATCTCCAGTACCTCCTACCCCCCTAAAAAAAATTAGATGGCAGTAATATGATGGATATTTTTCCTCTTTTCTCTTCTATATGAAGTAGTTAGGTTGCTCTCCATAGTTAAATTTTATTCTTTAAAGTTAATTTATTTGAGAAATATCTTGTGAGAGGTAATGTAGGCATTTGTTCACTTTGGTTAGTTGAGGGTGTTAGGGATAACTGGCCCTTGGACACATCATGGAGGTATCTGATTTTACCAAATTTAAGTTCAGAGCACAGAATGAATAAGTAATTCTAAGTAGAACAGGCTACTGGAACACTTAGGCAGCAGAGTAATGTGAATGATTCTCCCTTCCCCACCAAAACAAAAAACAAACAAAAAACCACTTAAACCAGATTAGAATTAGATGGCCTAGCCACTGTAAGCCTGAAAAGTAGCAACAAAGTTTCTCCCAGATGCCTGAATAAAACCTTCTCCAGGCATTTAAAGAAACAAGTCCCAAACAAAACCAGAAGAAACATTTACAGCAAACAGGCCAATAATGAGAAGTAAACACAGCAAGACATGTCGAGTCAGTTGCTGGTCTCCACTCTGCAGATACTGTTCTTCTTCCTGGGCTAATATGCAGCTCTGGGAGTTACAGCGACTTACACAGTGATCATCTATGAAACAGTAAGCACAACAATTTGTAATCAGAGCTTTTTATTTGAATGAATTTTAAATTTATAATGACTTCCTAAGAGAAACAACAAAAAAGCATATTCAGCTAAGAATCAGTATGTAATTTTCGATGAAATCGGGGGAGAGCTCCATCATGTTGTTTTAGGAGAGTTTTAGTTGTAGAGTGTTTTTATCTGAAAAAAACCACGGGTATGTAATAGTTCCCTTTCATACCATTCACCAATGTTTTCTATCTATATAATTTGTTATATAATTATATATTAATATACATTATATAATTATACACAAAACTTTAAAAGGCTAAATTAATAACTCATGTTTCACCTGCATTAAATCTATATAGTAGTCATGAATCCCTATTTTGCCTAACTGTAAAACAAATTTACTATTAACTCCTGCCTTTTCAGAGTTTAAAATTTGCCTTACAAAAATGCTTATAAGGTACCAACTAGGTCTGTACACTATTCTTCTTTTTTGGGGGGTACCAGGGATTGAACTCAGGGGTACTCTACCACTGAGCCACATCCCCAGCCCTATTTTGTGTTTTATTTAGAGACAGGGTCTCACTGAGCTGCTTAGTGCCTTGCTGTTGCTGAGGCTGGCTTTGAAGTCGCGATTCTCCTGTCTCAGCCTCCTAAAGTGCTGGGATTATAGGCTATAATCCCAGGCTATACACTATGTTTTGTTCACATAAGAGACCAAGAAGGGTAAGGGATCTTTCACATGAAACTTATTTTTCTACTTCAGCTCCACTTTGAATATGTTAGTAAAGGTAAAGGAAAATTTTTTACATAATACATGCCTAGGCCACCAAACTATCTCTGTAGTATGATTCCATTTTAATAAAAATTAATTGTATATATCTATTATAGTTTGGCTCTTGAATGTCCCCCAAGGGCCCAGGTATTAAAAGGCTTGGTCTCTACTCTGAGGCACTGTTGGGAGATTGTGAAACCTTTAGGAGGTAGATAAGGCATAGTGGAGGAAAATTAGGTCATTAAGGATGTGCTCTTGAAGAAGATATTGGGACCCCATCCCCCCATTTTCTTTCTCTCTTTTGCTTCCTGGCTGTCAGGAGGTGAGTAGCTCCTTTGCCACATGTTCCCACCATGATGTACTATGCTGCTATAGGCCCAAAGCACTGGGGCCAACTGAACATGGATTGAAACATACTAAACTCTGAGACAAAATAAACCTTTTCCCTTATTAAGCTGATTATCTCAGGTATTTTGTCACAGTAATAGAAAGCTGACTAACATAATAACTATGTGTAGAAAATGAGAATTATATATATATGTATATATATAATGAAAATCCTGGTTTTAAAATATTATGTACACATATTATTAAAATGGATAAAAATAAATCTATTTTTTCATTTGCCTTTTCCCACATTATTGCCATTCAACAATCCAAATGTAATATTTATTTTGCCTTTGTGCAATAGCCATGAGTGGGGGATGAATTATATTATTAAGCTCTAGAAATTCTCATTTGTCCATGGTTTGATTTCCTAACTTTTTTTGTTTCAGGCTTGAATGATACTAAATTATATGGCTAGATGAAGTGCATATATGATGGCTTTCTTTCCATATGATTTTTGCAAAGCATGATTAGAAAATTTTAAAAGCCCCTATGGTATAAAGTTTTCATGAATCAACATTAGTAATGAAGAAAATGATATTACAAAAGCTAAGGATAAACAAAGGCTAAGGATATTTTGAGAAGCAAAAAATAACTTTACTATTATATCAGGTAGAGAGAAAAAATGAGGAAGAAAGCCTTGGGACATAAACACTACAAAAGGAGGACATAAATAAAAACTTAAATTTTTTATTTAATGCAGGTAAAACGAGTTATTAATTTAGCCTTTAAAAATTTTATGTAAAATTATATAATGTGTATTAACATATAACTATATAACATAAATCAAAATTTAAATGGATGAGAGAAGTGGGTTCCTATTAGAAAAAATTAATGAAGGCTGAACATCTGATACTTCTTTCTATGGAAACCTAAATTCTACTATTATTTAAGATTCATTCCTAGCCAGCAGATAGCAGCCAAATATAAATGCCACCTGAATAACAACTATTGTCTGTACTACATTTAATGAGCATTTACCATGTGTACCATATACAATACTAAGTGATTTCTACCCATAATTTCTTATAATCCTCACAACATTTCTTATATAAAGACATGCCTTTAGCAGTAAGGCAATTGGCAGATGCTCCATCACAAAGAGCACTGGGGGAGGTTCTTTTAAATAAGCAAAATCAATTGAAAGTGCATTGCAATTCCAATTCATTATAAATATGTTCAGTTTTAAATAATTTAAAATTCAGTAAAAAAGTGATTTAGTCTCTTAGTTTGCATGCTAAAAGTGTATTACTTTTAAAATTGTTTTTCTTATTTTTTCAAGAAGGCATATTTAAAGCACAATATAATTAAGTACTAATTTATTAGTCCTGATCCTAAGGGTTTGTGATAGGGGGGAAAGTCTCAGCTTCAAAAATAAGAAAAAATACCAAAATAGTAATAGTTTTTAGGGCAAATTTCTTGGGTTTATCACTTGAGTTAAATTTATTGGAAAATTTTGTGTGTGTGTGTGTGTGTGTGTGTGTGTGTGATACTACCTATTACTATCTTATAACTTTATCTTTTTAAAATGAGTGTTCTTGGGCTGGGGTTGTGGCTCAGTGGCAGAGCGCTTGCCTCGCATATGTGAGACACTGGGTTTGATCCTCAGCATCATATAAAAATAAATAAAAACAAAATAAAGATATTGTGTCCATCTTAAAAAAACGAGTGTTCCTTCTGCATGATTATTATCCTATTAGCATTTTTCCCATCTTATTTGAGAATCTGTTCTCAGTGTTCTGTAGTGTTACAGCTTCTGTAGAAATCCTATGTAGAGGTCTCTTAAGGCCAAGGACATGGGCTCTTCTGTTCCTTATGCCCTTCCTGGTTTCCCAGGATACTTACTTTTCTCAAATGAAGGAGTCACAGGCCCACTAGTGCTTGTGTTTGCCTCTGGCTCTATTGATGGGCAGCGTAATTCACCATTTCCCATGGAGCAAGAGCAGCAACCTATATATAGATAAAATAATGTGAGGGTAGAGTGCAGCCACAACAGAAATGGAAAAATTCAAGAAATTCCAAATAAAACCAAACAAACCAAAACTCACTCATGCTGCCTCCATGGAAATGTTTTCACATGACATTTATCAAGAAGTATTCAAATATGCCATACAAATATTAACATTTTCAAGAGTGTCAGATGAACGATCATCTCCTTTATATATCTTCTCATATGAGACAAGGAAAAATTTTTATTCATTGCTATTTTATTTCCATTGTACTCTGGGAACTAAAAATTCACTTTCCTAAGACACAGCTTTTATCATTCCTTAAAAACACATATTAGTGCTCTATTAGTTACTGTGGAAAATTCAAACTCAGTCTAAATTGACAGTTGTCTATGACTTGGCCTGTCTTCCTATCCAGTCACCCCTGCTATTCAACAAAAAGCCTTCCCTTCTTTCAGGACAATTCTTTTTTCAAAAAAAATATTTTTTAGTTATAGATGGAAACAATGTCTTTGTTTATTTATTTTTATGTGGTGCTGAGGATCAAACCCCAGTGCCTCACGTGTGCAAGGCAAGCACTCTGCCACTGAGCTACAACCCCAGCCCAGGACAACTCTTTACAGTCCTCCTTAAGTCCCATCAAGACCTAGGCTGATCAAACCTCTCCTGCTTTTAAAGTTCAGCTTGAAATCACTTCTTTCAAGAATCTGTCTCCTATTAGTTTAGATGATGCAGTAAAAACAATGATATATAGGGTTGGGTTGTGGCTCAGTGGTAGAGTGCTTGCCTAGCATATGTGAAGCACTGGGTTCAATCCTCAGCACCACATAAAAATAAATAAAATAAAGGTATTGTGTCCATCTACAACTAAAAAAATTTAAAAAAACACAATGATATATGTTTTTCTTTTTAAATATATACTGCTGAAAATCTCTTGCAGTCTTATAGGCAGTTTGGCTTATAAAAGTTATACTGAGACATCTGCTATAGAGCTGTAATTTTTTCCCTCTATTTAGTCACAGAACTGCACACTGTGCTCTTTAAAGCCTTTCACACTTATGTAGACATGGTGCTCCTTAACATGGATTATAATTGACTAATAACTTAAGTGATAAACTACTGATTTAATATGCTAGAAAAATGAATAATTCCCAAGTATAACCTTTCATTGGTAACATGCTTAAATTCCTCAATGATGTTCTTAAAAGTATTTAAAAGTAACAAAACTTACAATCTAAAATAGCCATTACAAACGCCCTTTCTATATTTAAGATAATGATGCCATCTCAAGGTTAAAATAGAACCACAGAATAATAGAAAATAGATTATCTAGTCCAGCCTTCTTTAGAAACTTGGAGGTTTAAATCAGCTAATTTTCTTTTCAGTATTAGGGATTGAAATGAGGAGCACATTACTACTGAGCTTCATCCACAATCCCTCTTTATTTTTTGAGACAGGATTTTGCTGAGTTGCTGAGGCTGGCCTCAAACTTGCAATCCTCCTGCCTCAGCCTCCTGAGTAGCTGGGATTGTACCACCATGCCCAGCCAGTCTATCCGATAGACAAATCAGACAAAGCACTTATAGTCTAGTGGGTTATACAAACAACTTAAAAAGCAATTATAAAAGAGTGAGATAAGAGGAGAGGGAAGTATAAACATCACAGAAGGTTTATTATAGAGATAAGGTATAGCTATCATCTTGCTCTCCATTTATTTATACTATAGTTTCAAGTTAGCTTTCTTGCTGGAGATGATAATGATAGGATTTAAAGAAAATCTACTGTACAGTTCATTTGCTATTTTAAGATAACAGGTAAAGAAGTAGCAGCAAAAGTCTCTGGGCCTAAGACTCTTAGTTCAGTGATTCCCACAGATGATGATGGCCTTTGGTAGCCAGTTTTAAAACACTTGTGGGAGGGGCTGGGTGGTGGCTCAGTGGTAGAGTGCTTGCCTAGCATGTGTGAGGCACTGGGTTCTATTCTCAGCACCACATATAAATAAATAATGGTCCATTGACAGATTTAAAAAAAACACTTGTGGGAGAGAAAGACACAGCTAGCTGGAGGTGGGGTGGTCTTCAAGCTCTGCCTGAAAACAAACAGTATATGGGTTTGTAGGATACTTGCAAGATTCTTTAAGAAAGTAAAGTAGGAAAGGAGTTTGGGTATAATCAGAGCAGTACTCTAGGCCCATGGAAGTCAGCTTTTAAATATTCAATCTTTGAACTTTAGTTTTCAAAAGGAAATGGTCAAGAAACTTGAATGAAATTCTGATGATATAATCATGAATTACCTAACAAAGAAATTAGTGGGCTTGAGTTTAAAGGCCATGAAGTAAAAGCATGAAAAGAGGTATGATAATATGAATGCCAGTTTGGGGCAAAACATGGAGAGCTCCTTAGTGGAACGAGGGGAGAACTGAAGGGAAGAAGGGACAGAACTGGGCCTGAGCAGGGCATGATTGGATTGTGGAAGGTTGTGAGCACCACATACAAGAGCCTGAACCTTGTCCCACTGCAAGGTCCTTCTGGACCTGCATCAGGAGTCCATGTGACCAGAGCTCTGTGGGGAAGATTTGGCCATTTCACATAAAATATACTGGAACAGGGAGTGATGGGAGACAAGCAACCCAGTTAGGAAGGAATCACAAGAATCTAGCAGTGATATTGGAAGCCACAGTGGGGAAGGAAGGTCAGGGGTAGAAGAAGGACCCTGCGGAGGGAGAACTGCCTGGTCCGAATGGCTAAACTGCCTGCGAGGGAAACAGAAGAGAGATGCGCCTAGAAGGCCTGAAGAATGATGGAGCCACTAACAGAAATGGAATTGTAAAGTTTGAATACACTTGAAAAAAGGAATAAATAAGTGGGGACAACATATTCAGAAAGAGATATAAGCAATATATGTGTCAGTAGCAGGAAATCTGGGACTAGACCTATGTAAAGGGATCAGATTAGAGAAACACTTTAAGAATCAGATACAGAGGGTTGACATTGAAGCCATAAGAATATATCTATCTCTTATGATCCAGAAATTACCAACCTAGGTATAATCATCATGTGTACTCAGGAGATGTGAACAAAGATGTCAACTGCAGCATTGTTTCTAATAGAAAAATATTTTTAAAGCAAACTAAATATCCCTCAGGGAAATGGGTGAATAAAATTTGGTGTATTCATATAATTGAATGCATCTTTGACACAGATAGACTTCAAGAAATATCGAGAACATTAAGCCAATTGCAGTTTAAGATTTATGTAAAAATCTAAAAACATAGAAAACAATATCATATATTGTTGAAAAAACCACATGTATTGTACAAGCATAATAAAACTCTTCTCTGGAAGGATACAGAGCAAATTCATAATAGCGGTTACCTCTGTGGTTAACAGGAATGGAGTGGGGCGTAAAGATTTCATCTTTATTGATAATGTTTTATTTATTTTTAAAAAGAAAAACATCTGCCGGGTGTGGTGGCGCACACTTGTAATCCCAAAGGCTCGGGAGGCTGAGGCAGAAGGATCGCAAGCTCAAAGCCAGCCTCAGCGAAAGCAAGGTGCTAAGAAACTCAGTGAGACCCTGTCTCTAAATAAAATACAAAATAGGGGTAGGGATGTGGTTCAGTGGTTGAGTGCCCCTAGTTCAATCCCTGGTACACCCTGCCAAATGTATGATGACAAATATGACAATACCTTTAGTAACTCTAAATTTCCTACCCTATTCTCTGAGTATTTTAAACAACAAAAAGAAATAATATAATAAAGTTCACATATTTGATGACAAATCAAGGCACAAAGAAATCTCAGTCATGATAAGCTCAATAAATACTAAAGTCCTATCTTAGCCTTTTAAAAGTCAGTTGCACAAAATCAGGATTGAAGAGATACTTCTCAGTAATAATGTATGGGGCAATGGGGAGGAACCCAGGTTTTTAGATTGCTTATAAATTCAGGATGAAGTTATCAGAGTAATCGAGCTGAATAAAAACTAATGTAAATTAGATGTAAAATAAAAGTTTCTAAGTTAAGGCAGAAATGATTCTTTTATATTCTTCACTCAGTCAACAAATACTTGACAACTATTTAATGCATAATATGTACTAAAGACCATGATACCTAGAATACCTTAGATGGAAGCATACTGTTTTAAGATACATACTGAGAATCTAGTATGTGTCCTTGGTGCTTCATGTATTTCAAATGTAGAGGGCTCAAAATTGAACTCATCTTCACCTAAAAAAATTATTCTCCTTAAATTCCCCTTCTTAGGTAGTAACCCACAATCACACATTCACTAAAACCAGATATCTGGAAGTTACCTTCAGGTCCTCCATTAGCTCTCATTGCTTCCAGTTGATTGCAAGTCCATCAGTAGAGCTTCTGAGTCTGACCTATCCAGTCCATCCCACACCTACTATATAGGTCCCGTATCAGGTCTACCCTATTGCAAAAGCTACTAATTCGACCCTTTACCTGTAGGACAAAACCTTCACATTTTCTGATGACACAGAATGCCCTCTGTATCTGCATACTTTTCCAACTTTATCTCTGACCTCTTCTGTGTATGTACCCTGAGCTCAAGCTTTACTGAATATCTTCCAGTTCTCTGAGAAGAAAAAGCGTTATCTTATATTTCATTACCTTTGCAGAAGAAGTGGAACATTATGCATTGTATGATTCTACATGTAGGTAAATAAATAGGAGAAAGAGGAATAAAATTTTGGGGTAATAAATAAATCAAAAAATACCTCTGGGGAGTAGGACTGAGGGCAAGGAAGGGGAAGAGTTTAGATTCTCTTTTTTAATGTATATTTTTAAAATTTTTTAGTTATAGATGGACACAATATCTTTATTTTTATATGGTCCTGAAGATAGAACCCAGTGCCTCACGTGTGTGAGCCACAACCCAGCCCCTTAGCTTCTCTTAATTGACTTTTAGAGTATTTGAATTCCTTACTGTATGGATGTCTTTTCTTTTTTTTTGTACTGGGGATTTAACCAGGGGCAATTTATCACTGATCTACATCCCAGTCCTTTTTATTTTTTATTTATTTATTTATTTTTAGTTGTTGATGGACCTTTATTTTATTCATTTATTTATATGTGGTGCTGAGAATTGAACCCAGGGCCTCACATATGCAAGGCAAGTGCTCTGCCACTGAGCCACAATCCCAGCCCTTTATTTTTTATTTTGAGATAGGGTCTCACTAAGTTGTTTAGGACGCCTCTAGGTTGCTGAGGCTGTTCTTGAACTTTGATGTCTTCCTTTTATAATAAAATGTTATAATAAGCTGGGTGCAATGGTGCATACCCGAAATCCCAGGGACTCTAGAAGCTGAGGCAGGAGGATTACAAGTTTGAGGCCAGCCTCAACAATTTAGCGAGACCCTGACTCAAAATAAAAAACAAAAAGAACTGGGGATATAGCTCAGTGGTAAAGCACCACTGGGTTTGACCCTAGTACCAAAAATAACAGGATCTGTCCTGTATCTTTGTGTTTTTCCTTATGTACCACTTGGGAGGCTCTTCATTGAGCCATGTTGATTCAAAATGCAAAAGTTTTATATTATTGGATATCTTGAAAATGTACTTTTGTTAAGTTCCTCTCTGTTTCAAATAGAAATGAGCTGATTTCCTATAGTTTGTCATATAAAATATCTTGTTTTTTCTAGAGTACACTTAAAATTCTCTAACAAATTAATATAATGTTATAATAATAGCTATTGCATACTCATACTTACTGTGTGCTAGGCTTTATACATGTTCACTCATTTTGTCCAGTTACTTTTTTTTTTGGTACAGGGGATTGAATCCAGGGGTGCTTAACCACTGAGCCACATCCCCAGCCCTTTTTTATATTTTATTTAGAGAGAGGGTCTCACTGAGTTGCTTAGGGCCTCACTAAGTTGCTGAGGCTGGCTTTGAACTCGTGATCCTCCTGCCTCAGCCTCCCAAGGTGCTGGAATTGTAGGTGTGTACCACTGCACCCAGCCCAAGTCACATTCTTTTGGGGTAGCTATTATCAGATATGGAAAGTCAAACACAGGAAACTTGCCCAAAATCAGATAGTAGTAAATCATAGAGTCAGGCTTTCAACCCAGGCAGTCTGGCTCCGAGTTATTAACCACTCTTTTATATACTTGCAGTTTGGAATGGAAGTGAGGAAGGAAGAAAGAAAATGCATAGTGGCAAGATGTGTAGAATCTTCTTCCTTTTGAAGATAAATAAATTATCTTCTGTCTCTGTTGTTACCCTTTCTTCTTATACTTTATTCATCTCTCTACTCCATAAACTCTCTAAACAAAATATTGTAAACCATCATTTATGCTTCTGAGCACAATGTCTATTATCTATGAACTTTCCACACGCACCAACACATCCAAAATGCATACACTATTGCCGACTTCCCTTCATGAATTGAAAAAAAAAACCTATAACAATTGTTGACTCTTATTAATAAATGTACTAGTTAGGACCATATTTTTACTTAGACCAAGAATGGGCAAACATCTTCCATAAGAGCTAGATAATATTTTAGGCTTTGCAGGCCAATCAGTCTGAGTTGCAATGACTCAATTCTGCTGTTACAGTATGAAAGCAGGCACAGACAATGCATAAATCAATAAGCACGACTATGTTTTAATAAAATTGCAGACATGAAATTTAAGTTTCATATAATTTCCAGTAGTCACAAAATATTTGTTGTTTAATTTTTCTTCAACCTTTTAAAAGTGTAAAAACGATTCTTATATGGTGGGTGTGATTTGGTCTGTTCTCTAGTTTGTCGATGCCTAATTTCTACTATTAACCCAGTCTCTTACTAGGCCTCTTTTAATTCATTTTGTTGATACTATGTTGTTAAATTAACATATATATGTGTGTAGATTCTAGGAAGGACATTCCTTTCCATTGTGACTTCTTTCTAAACTTTCTAAGCTCTCAGGTCTCAGAAAGTCCTACATTTTAACAAAAGACTGTCCTCACAGACTTTCAAAGAAAAATGGGATGAATTAATTTGCAAACTCTTCCTATTATTGACTGTGATTCAGGTTCTTAATTTGGCAAATACCTGTGATATTCAGAATAGTTCAGGGAACTTCTCTTAAGCAAAACACTTAGGATGCATGCTATAAAGGCATGTAACATACTTGTTTCTGGTATTGAACTTGTAAAAAGTTCTGGTTCATTTGTTGGTGCTGGACTCTCATCGAAAGCAGTGTTTCCAGGCTCCACTGTTTTGTGGCTCTGAGACTGATCGAAACCTTCATAGTGTCCTGCTTGGGTGGTGCGGTTCATGCACATGAGTGATATACCAGCTATCAGAATACTGCAGAACAGGGTAACTGCCGTGGTAATCATCTGCCCATGTTAAAAAAAGACATTAGGCCACTTTTTACAATCCCATCTTGATAATCTTGGTAGAATAAATTAAGAGCACTTTTTGATGGAAAATACATCTGCACAGTTGTAAATACTCTAGAACAGTGGTTCCTAAGAATGAGTAAGAGCATGTGAGGATGGTACTTGAAGAGAAATCAAGGTCTGTTTATAATCATATAAGTTTTCTAGATGCTTTGTTGTATAGCAGCTGATTAACAACACAGCCACTGGTTTTGTTTACAAGTAATTGGAATAATTTCTTACAAACTTTAATTCTGAGTTTTTGCTTATGTAGTTCAAGCATACCTCAGTTTGGACATTTTTACGATAATGATAGCAAAAATAAATAATTACAGCTAATACTTACGAGCAGTAACTACATGCCAGCACTAGTCTAAGTCCTTTACATGTATATTTTATTTATTCCCATAAAAACTCAAATTCAAAATTATAAAACAGAAAAAAATAGTAATAAATGAAAATCATTCAGGGAAGTTTTTAAAAACACATTCTTGGGCCCTACGCCTGAAGAGTGCAACAGGCCCATAAGCTTCCTACTCTATAGCTTTTCAAGTGCACTTTTGCCCAGACACACTGTGTTCTGAAATTTATGTTTTTGATAGGATTAAGAATCAAGAATTTGACATTTACTATTACTGCTAGCTTGTTAAATGCCTTTAAATTAATCACTCTTTTCTCTAGTAAAGGAAACGTAATTCCTATTTTTAAGAAGAATTGATAAGTTCAAGCATTTAGAATTCTTCAGCTAAATATAGACTTAACATGTAAAACATTCACCATAGTTGAGGTGTGACAAAGTGATATAGGACCACCAGTATGAACTGCAATAAATTAGAACAGATTTTTAAAGTTAATTTCAATGTAAGTATAACAAAGTACATTAACAAGCTAAAATGAGATGTTCTCAAGAACAGAACTGCCAATAAACTCTTCCCACCTGCTCTTTTCCATAAAAGAAGGCTGAGTCAATGCTATCTCCATTGTGTTTTCCAGTTATCAAAAGAACACCAACAAGGAGAGCAGGAATTCTATAATAACAAGGGTTAATGAGAGAGAAAGGGAGAGAATGAATAGTAAGTGTGCATATGGAAACATGTAAGCAAACAAAAACTACCAACTTACCCCCAGCCAGATATTATGATGATTCCAACAGGAATTTGTACACTTTCTCGCTTTTTCAAAAGAAATAAGGAAATTGCTAGAAGGCCTAAGAACAAGAAATAAAGATGGAAAGAGAAATCATTATTCTTGATGTTTTCCTCATTTAAAATCATTTGAATTCTCTATTGTTTTCTTTACTTAAATCTTGTTTTATCCAGGAGGATCTTTCTCCCAAATCCCTGATCATTTTACTCTTTTGATGTATATGAATAGAATCAAAATATAATTGAAAGAAAATTAGCTGTGTAGAGAACATACTCTGTTGGTAGTAAGAACTATAAGCAATTCTTACACAAGTTATGCTTCACATCAAGTGTGCTGATGGAGCTTATACAAACATGGTGTGAATTTAATACAAACATGAATGTTTTCAAATTCTTAGACTTGCCTTATACCTTATACCCAATCATTATACAAGTTACATCTTGCTTAATAAATTCTACAGAGCTATAAGAATCTTAAGACTTTAGTGCTGGAAGGGACCTCTGTTTCAAATTAACACCTTCATTTTTTAGACATAGAAACAGGGTTTGCCCAAGTCAGACAGCCAGTAGAGGGCAGAGCCCCTCTAGAAACTAAGCCTTTTGACATAAGGTAAGTTCTTCAATTCTCCTTGTTTCTTAAACTCAGATCTGTAGACCCCTGGGGTTGCTATTACATATACTTCAGGATCTGGGAGACAAAAATGTATCTGTAAGAAATGTTAAGTCTTTTGGCTTCTTTTCAATGATAATCATCTGTATGCCTTCCTTATAATCAAGTATAGTCTCATGATTCAGAGCTTGTATTTGGTTTTATATTAAGTTTGTACCAAGTTAGCTGGGTGTGGTGGCACACACTTGTAATCCCAGCAGCTTAGGAGGCTGAGGCAGGAGGATCACAAGTTCAGTGCCAGCCTTAGCAACTTAGCAAGGCCCTAACCAACTTAGTGAGACTCAGTCTCAAAATAAAATTTAAAAAATAATTTAAAAAAGGGCTGGAGATGTGGCACAGTGGTTAAGTGCAACTGAATTCAATCCTTGGTTACCTGCACCCCCCTACAAAATAAAAGTTTGCAACAGGTGAAGGCCAAATGATATCACAATACCCAGTCCAAATGAAGGTTGTGAGGTAATGTGAGGAAAGAAAATAGTGAGATAACCAGTCATGACCTAATATATGGAAGTAAAGGCAAGCCAAATTAAAATACTAGGGAACTGAGTTCCATTTTACATTGCAAGTGATTACTGATATTAGCAATACAAGTTCCTTTGTTATGTTAATTAATGTTGTTAATTAGTTTTGCTTGACTTTAATCTATGAATTTGCTGTGCTTTTATAGTTGTGTATAAATAAGTCACACCTAGATCTGAGATTGTACAGATTAAATAACACTGCTAGAATTGAAATTTATCCACACCAAGGTCTTTGAGAATTTTTTTTTCCTTTACCACTACTCTTCCATCGATATATTTGTACTCTCTCTAGTTTTAGGTTTTCAAAGTACCAAGAAACAAGTAACCCATCATAGAACTATGCCAACTGTGTTACAGTGTAAGGCCACTCTTTAAAATTCTAATGTTTATCATTCCTGCCTTGTGAAAGGAGGCATATACAATAAGACAGAATCTAGCCTTGCTTCTCACTGGGGAAGCTGTGAGATCTCCTGCCTGAATCAGTTCAACTCTTTGGACCTGTTTTCCTAATTTGCAAAATGAAGGGCTTAAACTAAAGTAGCAGGAAGATGGAGATTTTCTTGACTAGCTATGCATTTAATGAGCATTTGAAAAATTATAATTAGCAACATGAAATCTGGGATTTCGTTGATGCAAGGGTCAATTGATTGAACTAAAAAAACGAGTCAACTTTAAGAAGAAAAAAAGTGATACGTAGACAGGGCAAAAATTGTGAGGATGGTTTGCAAATGAATAAAATTGAAAATACACTTTGGGATCTAAAATTCTGTTCTATCATAATAATCTGAAGGTTAAAGGGCACCTTCATCAGGGTCAGGGAATTCAGAATAACTTCTTGGGATAGATTTTGATATGCATACTTGAAGGCTTCAGAGAGAATTGAGAGTTTTTTTGACATATTGATTGATTTATTGTACTTATTCTAATTTTACCTGAATAAACCTTTGTATTAGAGGTCAGATTGGTCCATCTATATTTGTAAGTGTAGTCACTAGGCTTTTTTAACTTGGCATTTCATGAAAATTCATGTTATGCAAGGTGCACTTCTCTTTAAGTAGTGCAAACTATCTTCTGTTTGTACTGAATTTTTCATTCTGTAAGTCCTCACCTCATTGCAGCTTCACTTGACTTGGGTGGAACCTGCTTTTGATCCTGAAGACTTGAAATCAGAGGTCTGTCTTTTGGAAGCCACTTCCTGACACTTTCTTCTCAACCATTATGAAATTTTCTTTTATGTACAATTTTACATGGTTCAAATTTGTAAACAATTTTAAACCATGTAAACCATTTTGTATGAATACAAAATAGCCAGACAGAACTTTTAATACACAGCCAAAATGCTGGCATCCAAATAAATGTTATACTTAAGAATAGCAATGTGCTTAAACATTTTAAATACCATTCTGGAGCCAGCTGAGATGAGAAACAGTCTTATTGACACCCATTTCCATATCCTTTTCTTTTCTTTTCTTTTGGTACCAGGGATTGAACTCAAGGGCACTCTACCACTGAGCCACATCCTTATTTTGTGTTTTATGTAGAGACAGGGTCTCACTGAGTTGCTTAGTGCCTCGCCGTTGCTGAGGCTGGCTTTGAACTCGCAATTCTCCTGTCTCAGCCTCCCAAAGTGCTGGAATTACAGGCGTGTGCCACCATGTCTGGCTTCCATATCCTTTTATTCTCCTATTTTTCTTGTTCTTAAATTGCCTCTTTCCTTCTACTTAATAACTAATATAGGTCCATTTATTGAGTGCTTATCACATAACAGACATAAATATGCACACTTTGTTTCATCCTCAAGATAACTGTAAGATACTATAACCCAGCTTTACAGGTGAAGAAACTGAGACTCTAAAAGGCAATTAATCTGCATAAAGCATAGCTATAATTTTGCAGTTCAGTGGGATTCTAGAGATACACACACTTCTGTTCTTTCTCTACCTGTCTTCAGCACCTGCCCCTTGGTGTCTCCAAAGGGGAGCTGTGCTGACAGTGGCCTAGAGCCAAAGACTCCGAGGAAAAGGACCGTGTGATTGGAAAGGGCTCTGAGCCCAGGAATAAATAGAGTACATTAGGAAACAGAAGCCAGATTTGTAGACTGCTCATGTTAGTGGGCATATCTGCCTGAGTAACTCCTTGATCCTGTGCTACCAAACTTCAAATAGATCACTAGAAGCTGAGGCCTTCTAGACATGGGGGAAAGGGGAACACACCTCAATATTCATTCATAATCCAACTTACCTGTCCATAAGTAGGTGCTATACAGGGAGCTGTACAATAGAACAAACACCAAAATTTGTCCAACAAAATTTTTTTCTTTAACAAAATTCCATATCATCATTCCAGCACAGACAATAGACTAAAGAAAAAATTATTAAAATATTTTGTAAATAGCTAAGAAAATCATATGATTCAACATTATTATAGAAAATAGCTATTGAATCAACTATACTTGTATGAGTTTCATTCACAGCAAATATAATTATTCATTGTAAATTATTCTGACCAATTAACTATTGTGTACTAGTTACATGAAAACTTCAAGATTTGTAATAAAAACTTTTGGGTACAGAGCCTTTAACAATGTACATGCTCAATTGAAACAGATAATTAACACATTCTAAATACTAACCTTATATTTAGTAATGATTTATATAGAAAATGTTAAATGTCTATTATGATCTGAGACAAGCAAAGGTCTAACCAGAAAAATAAGATAGTGAGAGTTCAATTTTTAATGATTTTATTAATTCTATTAAAAATGAAAAGTTATCATCAAATGCCATTATTAGCCTTAAAGTTCAAGGCCTATTACAATATTTAATACATTAGGCATAAATTAATTATCAAATTTTAATTGATTATATTTTACAGTACTTCTGACTTTATAACTGGAAAAACCTATCATAGTAATTTTCTCAGGAGCAACAGAATAGCCCTGAAAAATTCTAAATATCTATAGATATACTAACCTGAGCAATGAGTAAATTGGTTGTAAGCATATGAGGAAGCTGCTTATATTTTTTACTCAAGAGAAGAATAGCCAGAGACCAGATCTTGAAGACAAAAGTTTCAAAAGTTATTCATGTTTCTAAGTATTTATAATTACTTATTAAATAACACATTAATCAATTCTTTTGGTGGTATTGGAGATGAAACCCAGAGCCTCATGCATGCTAAACAAGTGCTACGCTGAGCTACATCCCCAGCCCTATGATGATTATCTTCAAAGAATTCTCTTAGCCAGGCACAGTGGCACATACATGTAATCCCAGAAATTAGTTATATAAGGCTGAGGCAGGATGATTGCATGTTCAAAGCCAGCCTCAGCAACTTTGGGAGGCCCTAAGCAACTTAGCAAGACCCTGTCTCAAAATTTAAAAAAAGGACTGGGGATGTGACTCATTTGTAGTGCCCCTGGGTTCAATCCCTGATATCAAAAAAAAAAAAAAAAAAAAAAAGAAGAAGAAAATATCTTCTTTATCCTGGTTTAGAAAGAAATTCCAATGTTATTTACTTTGTCTAGTTCTGAAAAGTGTATTAAGGTAAATAACTATATCCAAAGTAAAACAAAAGGCATGGGGAAATCCCATAGTCATTAACTGTCCGAAAATTACATGGTCTTTAAAAACTAATGCCTTTGACTAGGGTCATGTTCTAACTATGCCTATCTTCCATGGCTGAGGGGGGACACTGGGTCCCAGCCAATTATTCAGGAAAGGAGTTTTAGAGGAAATGCAATAATAATAATACACAATTCCAAATTTTCCATTTTATATTTCTACCATACTAGCTCAAAGGTATATAAATTCAAAACTCCAAGCTGTCTTTCTTTAAACATACTATCCATACTGAGAATTATCATCTTGCATTTTTTGTATTTAAAAGGATTAGGTTTCTTTTCTTTTTCTTCTTTTTCTTTTTTCTGTTCTGGGTATTGAACCCAGAGCCTTATGCATGCTCTACCACTGGGCTATACCTGGAGTTTCAGGTCTGGGTTTCTATCCTATCTACATATTACATACAAGTAAGTATGCTAGTCAATTTTCTTCTTTTTCCATCATTGCAAATAGATTTTATATCATCTCTTTCCTACACTATTCTCTTATCAATAGGCATAGATTTTAAGACATGTGACAGATGTGGAATTTATTAAAAACGACATTAACTATACATTTATTTTTTGCCAATATACATATTCATCCTCACCCCAACCCCTTTTCTTCAAGTCTTCATCATTCAAAATATTGCTTGAATTTAATAGGCAAGCTGATCTATAAGATACTGTAGTTGTCAGATGCTTAATTATTTAATTTGAACTAGATATATCAAATTTGAATAGTAACCTAAAGTGTCACTAACATTAAGTGGGCAATTGAACATGGCCCCAAAGATCTCTTCTGACCTCATGATTCTATAACACTATTTGTATGGTGAGTCGTCATTCACATTTATTATCACATTTATTATCTCATTTATCCCTTAAAATGACCCATGGAAATATGTCAAATTATTACTTTATTTTATAGCTGAGAAAGCTGACGCTTAGAGAGATTAAGTTAACATTCCAGAGATACACAGCTAATTTGTGACAGGGCCAGGAGTCAAATCCAGGTCTGACTAAATCTCACACCTTGTCCACTCTACAACTCTCCTAATTGAAAAGACAAAACTCATTTAATTGAAAGGTTGATATTTCATTTTATGGGCAGGCTTCAACTTTATTTCCTAAGAAACTAATTTTTAAATCTTTTTCTATTACCAAGCTGTTTTCAAACTCATTCTGTGGTTTCCATTCGATTTTACACTGAAACATACTTACCAAGGAGACCAGGCTGATAATACTTATATCAAAACTAACATTCTGGATGGCATATGCCAATGGCTTAGGGTCCATAGTGGGAAAGGTCAATAACCAGGCAGAAACATACATAATTGGAGCTGACACAAATGTACTTATTACCATCCCTGAGGTTATCTGCAAAAAATGAGATCAAATCGAGGAGTCATAATGTCTTTTAGACAATGACCTTAAACTTTAAATACCCACAACACACTAAAGCATCCTGAAATAAAAATGAGTCAGTAAAGATATTATAGAATCTATCATATTGTCTAATGCCATATTTCACCTTTCTGAAAGTCCTTAAAAGAAACCATAGGTAAGTTCCCTTGGTCCCTCTCCTAATCAAAGTTAAATCAACATTTATATATCACAAGTACTAGAAATTCCATTGTTATTTTTAGGTTCCAAAAAGTGATCCTTTTAATGATATAATTAAACTTATGAATAGTTTCCTTCCATATTATTTCATAAAGTATAGGACAAAAAAAGCAATTTGCAAAGAGAAAAATAACCATACAAGCATTTTACAGATTACATAGTGGAACTGACCTTTATTAAATAGTTTAGTTCTTTCATATTTCAAAATCTTTTGATGTAGATATAATACACTTAGATACTGATTACTGGTGTTAATTGATTTTAGATATTTGCTGCAGTTAATTATGTGGTATTTTGCATCTGGTGATAAATTATCCTGAATAAAATATATTTTTTCCTCAAAATTTCCAAAGCTACCCTTCTGTAAATAACTTTTAGGCTTAAGTACAAGTATGGAAACAGAATACTTGAAACTAAAAAAGAGTGGTAAGAAAGCAAGGATGAATAAAGACCCTAGATTAAATAACTATTGTTATATAATGTTACATAATACCTCCTTATTTACAATGAGGTAGCTTAGAGATATCAAATTATCATAGAAAAATGTTGCTTTCTGGGTTTTAAAATGTCATTTTTCTATTACCACAAAAACAGTCAAAATTAGAAAGTAGTATATACATACAATCTCTACTTCCATGTTGAACTGTGTTGCAAAGATAGCCACTCCTGGTGCTACAGGAAAGACACCATACAAAAATGCATAGTTTGATAAACTTGTATGATTCACTACACTGTCACCTTTGTCCAAGAGTTCCACCATTTCTCTGCACAGAAGTGGCAGCACCAAACTGAAGAAAGAAGAAATGCATAATTTACTTCGTATCAAGTCATGCTTGTCCCTCAATAGTAGATTGTACTAGTGAACTTGGCATTAGGTTATTTTTCTGTTCTTTCCCAGAAGGTGTATCTATTTGCAGGCATGTATTCTATGTATGCCTACTTACAAACATTTTATTGAAAAGAATTCATCTTAGAACCACTTCAAGTGTCACAACATTCTGGAAATACTTCAAACATTGGGGATTATGAGGGGATAAACATTATTTCTATATCAAAATATTTTTCTTGCAAACTATTGGTAAAAGCTCCAATTATAGCTGCTATCTTGCTTATTGGTTCACTGAATATTACAAGAAAAAAGACTGATTATTTGGGGTAAGAACTTCTTTTAAGTTCTTTAAAATTACCAAATTTCTTTTCAGAAAGAAGCTGAATTTTATTAAATGGCTGGGAGCTTAAATGGTAATAATACTGCTCAATAAAATTCTAAAAACCAGTAGAAAAAATATATATCTTACAATTAATTCTTTGTGTGTGGTTAGCAAAAGAAACTAAAACAACTGAGGTGAAGCAGAAAAATTAATGAAACCCAGATCTGGTGAAGAATAAATTATTAAACAAATTCTTTGAGATTTCATTGAAAGAGCATAACACTAGTGACTAAAATAATGGCGTTCTCCTTTTAAAAACAGCAAGCCCAAGGTTGATAACATCGTCACAGTAGCACCTAGAGAAATGCACTGGGATGGAATAAAGAACTACTCTTATTTAATTTTTTAATTGGAAAAAACATATCTAACAAGAATTTAATCAAAAAAGTTTAGACTAATTGTACTTATAAGTTGAAGTTGATAATACTGTTATCATTAGGACAATATTTATTACTGTGACAATACTAATTAACACTTTGTTTCTGAGGAGCATAACAGCACCATAAATGATTTTCAGAACTTTTATTTACTTTGCAAATATAAATACATATCTTATTGCACCATCCCCATGAACTTAACTGCCTATACAAGAGCTGAATCCCACAGTTAAGTATGCCTCAAGTACTCTGAGTTAATATTGTGATGAAATTATGTCACCTGCACCATGAAATGTGACTCCATGGCTAATAAGACACATAAACTGAAAAATGATTAAGAAGCTAAGAAAAACTTTTTATCTGACAGGTTGGGGTCAGACATCTAATAATATTCATCAGCTTATCTCTATTTAGAAAGCTCATTCAAACTCAGAATTATAGAGTATTTTCCCAAATGCATGAAAAAAGTTTGTTAAAAATTATTGTTCTTATATAACTAGAATACCTCTTCCCTTAGGATTTTTTAAAATATTTATTTTTTTTTAGTTGTAGGTGTACAGAATATCTTTATTTTTTATTTTTATGTGGTGCTGAGGATCGAACCCAGTGCCTCACACGTGCTAGGCGCGCACGCTACCACTGTGCTATAACCCCAGCCCAATCCCTTAGGATTTTAATAGAATTAGAAATCCTGCAAAATTTCCTTAAAAATAAGATCTAACTAGGACATTAGAAGATACTTTAAAAAACTATATAAAAGCAGAATAAAAAAAGCTAAAGGGAAATAGTCATTAATCTCTAACAGTAAAATGCATAGAATAACCTATATAGAATAAGGAAAAGATTTTTCATACTACATCAATATTCCATTTTCTTTTAAATCACAACTATTCTATAAGGAAGGATTAATAGTCAAAGGAAAAAATAGTTGCAGACACATCCCAATGAATTGGTTAAACAAGGTTTTTCACCAAGTACAATTTCCAAGTTAAATAAGTGAAACTTACAGTTTAGCTGTGATGAGAAGAATTAGTACAACAAATGCGGACTTCTTCAGTCTCCTTATTTTTCCTACCATTGTAAGACCAAGATAAAATAGGGCTGCTCCAGAAAAAGAATTTGCAAGTCCATCAAGAAAATTTTCCATATATACAGGCACCTTTTTATCAAGAATAAAATTGAAGGCAATGCCAATGAAGACCATAAATACTATTGGGTTCTGTAATACACGCAGGAATCCAAGTCCCACAATTTTTACTTTGTTTTGAGAAGCATTTTGAGTATCTTTCCACTTCTGGATTTCACAGAAGATAAACCCAATTGGGTTTAACATCATAAGAGATATTGGTGCCACCAAATAAATATACTGGAGATATTCTGGGTATGTAGTTTGATATAAAGCTTCAACTGCAAAACAAGAACATTGATTTGAAAATGATTACCATAGAAATATATAAATACGCAGATAACATTTTCTGTGCTTAATTTTAGCATATTGCAAATTTATCTAAACAGTGCCAAATGACCTCATTAGCCTATTTTTTGAAAGTCAATTTTAGTAATAAATAAAAAATCACTACACTAAATATAATCTAGTTTACAAAATGATAACCTAAAATTATTTTTGGTAAAATATAATTAATTTTTGCTCTCTAGGAGCAAAGATTACACTCCAAAAAAGGACAGAACTATTAAAGTTTTCAAAGAAACAATAAAAATAAAAATCTAGTAGTAAACTAAATGCTTAAATAGTAATAGCAACAAAGGGATTTACTGTATCCATGGAGACAGCAGCTTCATTGGAGTCATGAGGCAAAAGTCAGATTACAGAGGACTGAGGAAGGTGTAGAGAAAAGGAACCAAAAACGAGCACTGAAGTGATGGGAGTCCACACTGTCTAGGAAAAGAAGTAAAGATGGGAGGTGACTGACTGCAAGTAGAGAGGTCAGGGACTGGAGGTCCCTATGAAGTTCAAGAAATAAGTGTAGTTGAAAATATAGGAGTCAGAATAGGTCAGATAGTAAGCTATTGAATTTAACATTTTCCAGATGACTAGGTTCAGGAAGTGACCAAGGGAGTTGTTGATTGATGGGGAGTAAAGATGTCATTAGAGATGAGGAGGCCAAGGGACCCAGAGAGCAGAGAATTTGATAGGAAGTTCACAAGGATGCTAAAGTGAAACGAGCATGGCAAGACTTAGGACAAAGAAGATGGCAGCAAGCAGGACATTAAAGTCTTCAATGAATGAGAGGGGATGAGGTCAGAAGATGACAGCAGTGAGGATGAACAGACTGGCCAGATAGCATGAACTTCAAAGTAGTTGTTAACAACAAAGTAGAGAGCAATGGATTAGCAGTGGTTCGTGGCAGCTATCAGGGTGAGAGGGCCAGTCTCACCTACCTCTGCTCATGTGGTTATGTAGGTGATGGTAAAATGAGTAGCCTCCATTTGAGAGGGAATGAAAGGCAGTGAATACTTTCAGTGACAACCTGTGAAGGTACTAAGCAAGCAGGGACAGAAAGTTGGATCTAAGAAATGTCTGTGTGAGGAATAGAGTGGAGTCACATAAATGTATGTGTAACAAATACACATTCAACTATACTTTCTTGGGAAAACAAAATCTTTTTTTTTAATATAGCATGTTCTTAAGTACAAACTTATTACTGCACCTGTTTGTTCATTAAAGAACAACAATGCTTAAGAAAAAAATCTGTCTGAGTTAGATTTATAGAAAATAGTATAAGACAAAGTACATGTGCTGTGTATTGTAGGTAATTTAAGGGATTTTTTTCCAAGAGTTTGAGCATACATGCTAACTTGAACCTGACCTCTACATAAGATGTGTTTCCTTGGAGGTAGGTAAGTGGATTGGATCTGACTTCTAGCAGTTTCCTGGAGGAGTTAAGGGTTGATGGCCTGATCTGGGATTATCAGGACAACACAGAGCCATGGAATAAATAACTTGGTCTGTAGGCACATTTTTGGCAGTGGGTCCCAAACAGAAAAAACTGATACAGAATTGAAGTTGAGAAAGATGAAAAGCGGACGGCCAGTCACCAAGGAAAGACTTAATCATGTGAAAAATGTAAAGATTAGGTTTCTCAATTTATATTAAGATAAAGTGACACAGGTAGGAAAACATAGTTGTTTACTTACTCAGGATACATAAGTTCAGTTAATGTCATGCACATGATCTGTTAAAGTTATGTAACTAGATTATATAACCTGTAGAAGTTCACTTTGATCTCATTGGCTAAAATCTACTTTTTACAAAATTTAATCCCCCTTTTTTTTCAGTTACGCACATACGAAGTTCTATTGTGTCTCCAAAATGGAGCAGAAGTTAAAATATATTTGATTACATAAAATTTAATACATTATTTTCACTGATTTCTAAATTACATATGCTAGCTTTATAACTCTTGTTGGTTTTCTTTCACGTTTCATAAGGCTCCTTTTACTTCTAATTAGACATTCCATCTCTAAGAGAAAGATACCTTCTTAAAAATTGAGTGGATATTTTGGAAATGTCTTATGTTTTAAATCTGAGTATAAGAATTTTTCCCAAGCAGGCACACTACAATACAAAGGCGTTTCCTCTGACAACTTACAGTTGCATGATCTACTCAAAGCCACTTATATGAGTGCTCACTTATATGAGTGCTCTTTTTCTGAAAATTACTTTCCTGGTACATTAGTAATTCCCATCACATAATGAATTCTGATTGTTTTAAGGGCTCAATGCAAATATGAGCAACAATTTTTATTACCTAAGGCTGCCCAATCATCCAGTAGTGTTTTTGCTTCCCTCAGGTTCAATCTGAGGTCAAGAACAAGAAGGGTGAGTATATGGTATGATGAGATATTTTGAAAGAAAAGAGAGACTACATTCACATAACTTTTACTACAGAATATTGTTGTGATTGTTCTTCTTTGTTACTAATTATTGTTGTTAATCTCTTACTGTGCCTAATTTATAAATTTAACTTCCTCTTAGGTAGGTATAGGATTAAAACATCGGTACTATCGTCCTTTTCAAGCATCCACTAGGGATCTTGGAACATATTCCTGACAAAGAAGAGGAACCACTTTCTTCTTTTACTTTACTTTCTTCTTTGGTAGGATCTTTTGTATTTTCTCTGCTTGATTCTTACTACTGTTACTAGTTGGGAAGTCTCAGAATTAGACTACCCAATGTATTTATTAACCTACATTATTTTGGATTTTCTCAACTACTCCCTTCATCCATTTTACTAACACTAGTAAACAAATTTGTTCACTGCTAACAAATCATAACTATCAAAAATCAAAATCCTTCCAAAGTTAACATTTTCCCACAGATCTCACTGCTCACAAGAACAGCTACAAAACCTTTCTTTTGACATAAACAGCTCAGTTGACACAACTGAATTTGAGATTCACCTACCTCAGCCTCCCTAGTCACTGGGATTACAACTGCACCCAGCACCCTCTCTTTCTTTCCTGAATGTTGCCTACTATTTAAGGCCAGTCTTTCATGCTACTTGTCTACCACGTCTTCAATCTACATCATCAATCTCTCCTCTGGAATGCTATGGTACTTTGTTCCATATTAGTGCCACCCTAACAAATTCTAAGTTCCATGAAGGCATCATTTTACAACCCATGGCCCCTAGCACAGTGCTGAACAAATCTGAAAATACTTGCTGAATGCAATTAACTATCCCATCAATGAATGGCAAAGCTTTCAGACTAGTAAAAATGTATTTTGTAACACACAATAATTTTTTATCTAATCTTTATCAGTTAATTCATTTCTTTTTAGATCTGTTTTTAATGTTTTTTGTTTGTGTGTGTGTGTGTTAAGGGAGTTCTGGGGGTTGAATGCAGGGGCACTCTACCATGAACCTATATCCCCAGCCCTTTTATTTTTTAATATTTTTCAGTTGTCAATAGACCTTTATTTTTCTTATTTATTTATATGTGGTGCTGAGAATCGAACCCAGTGCATCACACATGCTAGGCAAGTGCTCTACCATTGAGCCATGAACCCAGCCCCCTAGCCCTTTTTTGAGAGAGGGTCTCATTAAGTTGTTGAGGATAGCCTCAACTTGTAAACTTCCTACCTCAGCCTCACATGTAACTGGTATTATGAACATGGGCCAACATGCCCAGCTGTTTTTTGCTTTTAAATTATCTATTTTTAATTGACAAATAAAAATTATATATAATTATTGTGTATATGTTGTTCGTAGACATTGTGGAATGGCTAAATGGAGCTAATCACATATTTTTGTTATGAGAACACTTATAATCTACTCTTAGCAATCTTCCAAAATATAATACATTGTTATTAACTATAGTTACCATGTTGTACAATACATCTCTTGAACTTATTCCTCCTAACTGAAATTCCGGAACTGTTTTTTTTAACTTTTTACACATTCTGAATATTTATAAACTGGTTACAATTAGGTTTTTTAAACTCAGCTGTACAAGTGTCCAAAGTCAAAAGGATAGTTTAGTGGGAGAGCAAATAATTGTGATAAAATGCTTATTAAATTACTAGAAGAGAGGCTGAGACAGGAGAATCGCGAGTTCAAAGCCAGCCTCAGCAAGGGTGAGGCGCTAAGCAACTCAGTGAGACCCTGTCTCTACATAAAACACAAAATAGGGCTGGGGATGTGGCTCAGTGGTCGAGTGCCCCTGAGTTCAATCTCCAGTACCAAAAAAAAAAAAATTACTAGAAGAGTAGGGTTCAACATGGGAATTTTAGTCTATGTCAGTCATTCACTTGTATAATTACTTAACGTTATCTTTATCTATAAATTGGCATTACTTTTCTTCTGTTATCAATCTGAAGATGGTTTTCCAATCTGAAAAGAAGATACATAGGAACATGGAGACCTACAGTAACTAAAATTAGATTTATAATCATTATATCAACTATTAAGTTCTAATTAATTAATGCTTATAAATAAGGCTCTTGGAGGGAGGGAGGAAATCCATTATGAGGACTTATTATATAGCTTTAAAGAACTAAAAGATAAAATTAGCCACCCACTGTGGCTCCTATTTTGATTCCTGCAGGGTTTCAATCTCTAGCAAATAACACAAAGATTCTGACAAGATCATTCTATTATTTAATGGCATATAGTTAAATGCTTCATTTCCTTTCTGTTTACAGCTCAAGCACTAGAGCATAATTATGATTAGTCAGGGTACTTATGCTATCAGCATTGTTTGAAGAATAAATTATAGGACTTAACTATGCCCTATTAGTATCTTTTAATGACAGAGGCAGGGAACCATTGTGATTTGCTGAAATCAACATTCCACTTTGGTAGATTTTTGTTTTTTTCTACACTTGGATTTTTAAAGTAGTTTTGAAAATAATTGTTGTAGAAAACAGTGGGCTTTTTAAAAAAAAAAAAGTCTGTCACAATGCACTACTCTGTCACTTGAATAAAAATAAATCACTTTAATGTAATTTTATAGACCATTATAGATGTCACGGTATTCTGAAAAAGGAAATGTGACTACTCTTCTTCTTTAACTTATCTGCCTTTTCCTTGCCAGATTTCCCAAGTCACCTATAAATTGGACAGATATGGAACAAGTGCAGTTTTATTTTTTTATTTTTATTTTTATTTTTTTAATATTTTTTAGTTGTCAATAGACATTTGTTTTATTTATTTATTTGTACGTGGTGCTGAGGATCGAACCCAGGGCCTCACGCATGCGAGGCAAGCGCTCTACCGCAGAGCTACAATCCCAGCCCACAAGTGCAGTTTTAAAAAGGACATTTTTTAGAATTCCCCAGTTGATGCTCTTCTGTGAACCAGAGAGTATGAATTCTTGAGAGAGGCTACAAAATAAACAGAAAAGTCTTCTCTCTGGAGAGGCTTCTCCATTCACCCTGTTCAAGGCCAGAAGGCAGATGGACACAGGGAGCAATAATAAATAATCTCACCAGGAAGCAGACACATGGACATACAGTTCTGCAGCACACTTTCCAATCTGCAGGCATATGAGAAAGTTGTCAATACTATTGGGTTTTAGTAAAGTTATAGACTACAACCTAACGTTATAAGAGTTCTTATTATTTGGAAGCAAAAACAAATAAAATCCAAAGTTGCAACTCAAAATTGACGTATACATCAGGGAAATTTAGGTAAGCATATGCCCAACATGATTATTACCAGATTCACTGATATAATGGAAAATGTATTAAATTTCATTATAATATAATGCAACATAAGAAAAGCAGTGATGAAAATGGCTGATTACTTTCCTTATTTATTCTGCCTTGATAAGAATTTGATTAATTCATCTAATAGATATTTTTCATTACTGCTCGTTTTATGGAATATTTTGGAAATACTGTAGGGACAAAGAATTTTGATTCTGTCTGAAACTAATGTATAACAAGGACTGTTGGGTATTCCAAGATAAACTTGGCATGCTATATAACATGGCATAAGAGAATGCCCAGGATTTAGAAGACTTAGGTTTGGATATCAGTCACCTGTTAGCTGTGTGACCTGGGATAAAACAATCTCTGTAAGCTTATCTCCTTAGTTGAAAATGAGGATAATAATATCTGCCCTATTCAAATGAGATAAGTGTAAGAAAGTACTCTGTAAACTACAAAGTTACAAATGTTAGTTTTTTTTTAGTTATGGGTTTACGAATCTATGAGATTATATGAAACTAACATACTTCTAATTCATGTCAAAGTAAGATAAGCAAGATAAGCAATATTGATTAAATATGTAAACCATGGTATTGAGCCTCTTCTAAAGTTCTTATATCATGAATATATTGACAATTCTGTTACCAATTCTGAAGAAATGGACAAACACATTAACTCCTTGATCTTCTATTTCCAAAAATCTTTCACTTTAAAATTCAGTAACATTAAAGGAATACCTATTTAGTTTCCTACTATTTATAGCTCAGTTACCTAAGAACCTAGTTTTCCTTCTCCTAAGCCTCCTGCTTTACTCATGGTTATTTGATTTCTCTGGTATTTTTAAATTTCAGTAAGTGAGATGGAGGAAGGTCAAAGGTGGAAAAAGGAAAGAAGTACAGTTCACTAGGGTCTCTTTGGTACCAGTGGTGAAATAAGTTGGGGGTGGGAAGAGAGGATGAAATGACTGGATAAGAAACTTGACAGTTAATGGTAGATTTCAGTTGTACTCTTTAAAATCCCATTCACATTTCTGCTTAGAGGTCATCAAATAAAACTGAACTGATCATCCTGTCTCAAATGGTATCTTGTCATTACTGTTCCTCTACACTACTTATTTATTTTTATGACCCTTGTCACTATCTGATATGATTTAAATTTTATTATTTATTTTCTCATTAAAATGTAAATTCCATCTTCACAAGAACTTTGTTTGCAGGGGTATTCCTAGCAGCTGCCACAGTCACTGGTATACAACAATAGATAGAAACCTTACAAGTGAATGAATGACTATATCCATACCAATGAGGTCTGCATGTTATAATTCATGATCCAAATACACATAATTTTAATTTTAAAATATAAAAAGTAGCTACTAGGTGTACATTTTCTTGGTGGCAGAGTGTTCTGAAAAATAGAATATGTTTCCTTTCAAGATATCCCAACATCTCAGATTGCTTTATTGTTTTATCAGGAAAACATATACATATAGAAACATAAAATTAGGCTGCTTAAAGAGATGGAAAGATAAAAATACCCTTACCATTTTTGTTCTTAAACAATACTTTAACTTCAATGAAAATACTCTGAAATTTTGAATAAAAAGCTTAGAAACAATTTTTAAAGTAAAACCATACATATTCTAGATGGCAAGAAAAATAAAGAAGGGGAAAAGAGCACACATAAATTCCTACTACTAACACTTAGTAATGACTATTTTTATATAAATGTAAGTTGTTTTTTACATAATTTAAATCAGAATCTGAGCCCTTCTGGGAAATTATATTTCTTTCATATGTGATTTTCAAGAAGAAATAGAATACTATTAGAAAGACAAAGGTTACTTGGATATGACCATTTGTTTTAGGTAGATGTTTAAAGGATCCTTAAACTCTGATGTTGAGGGAAAATTATAATCCATCCCAATTCAATACATATTTAAGAAAAAATATGAAAGATTTCCTAAGTACAAGAATAAGAATGTTACTAACAAATGCTTAAATTTAAAGCATATATTTGTGACCTCCTTAAATATCTGAATTTTTTAAAAAACTGAAACGACAATAACAACAAACTTACCTATAGGGTATCCCAATGCAAAGTCATTACTCTGTGTAGCAAAAATAGGGAATAGTCCAGCTTTGCTAAATCGACTATCAGGACTGGCAACCAGTAAGGTTAATACACATACAATGAAAAATACAGAAGCTTTGCCAATTAAGATACTATATAAGAAAGACCAATCCACATTGGAAAAATTAAGTACAACCATGTTTTTGAATAATAAAGCTGGAAGTGCAAATCTGGAGACAAAATTTCCCAGTCCTTTGGCCTGTGTTGATGTTATGACATTGGCCCTTCCTGCTATGTAGCCACAAAGGACTATGCCAAAGCATTCTAGTAAAGCTGGAAAAAGCCTTGTTATTGACATTGAAGGTGAATCATTAGTGGAATTGAATCCATGTGTTACTGTGGTAGATGGAGTCTCAGATATATTGATGGCAATGGTTGAATTCTCTGCAGGTAAATTAGAAAAGGAATCCATTTTCTCTCACCCTCCAACTCCAGGCAGATCTCTGAAAAGAAAAGAAAATTCAGTGTAACCATAAGAAGAGTTCTAGCTGAAAGGAAACCCTGCAAATTTAGAATTATTTACTTATTAAATGGTCAAATAATTATACACAATTCCTTCCACAATCACCAAGGAAAAATATAATGGAAAGAAAGCGGGGGGTGGGGGGTGGGGTGGGGGGGGGAAGGATGCTAACAATAATGTCTTTACTCTAAAAGGAAGGTCAGCTCAAACATTTGTATTCCTACTCTACATTCCTGTCAGACATATGTTAAATAAGATGCACAAATATTACAGCTGCAGCGATGCCCTGTGGTTCTTCTCTCCAGTGATCCACAATTGAACTGTCTAGTATTTAAGAGCATGGAGTCTCTGCTGAGTGTCCACTTGCATCCAGATTCTCTGGAAATTTCAGAAGTTCTCAGGGGATGATCAAGGAGTTACTCTGGGTCCCTTCCAGACTGTGATCATAACTGAGTATAAGGAAAAAGAATATAGAACAGCATCACTTACCAACTTTGAACCAATAACTAACTTTTCTATGCCTCATTTTACCTGTGAAATGGCAATAATAGTCTGTACCTCACAAAAACTTGAGGCTATTTAAGTAAAGTCCTTATAATCACATGTTGTGCAAGGTAATCACTTAAAAAAAGCTAAATATAACTTTTGGTAGAGTATGAGAGCACAAAAGACAAAATTATGAAAAAGTGATGGCATTCAACACATACTGGCCCAACACATACTGGTCCAACAGTTCCTTTGTACCACAGGGACTTTGCACATGCAAAACCACTCTAAAATGTCCTCTCCCTACCCATCTACCACTCTGAACACAATTAACACCTACCTATCCCCCAAGCCATATAGTTCAGTCATTTTATCAGGCAAGGCTTCTCTAATTTCATTAGCAAAGTCTTTCAAATGGAATGATTATCCTTATCTTTAAGCACTTGTTTCATCATTTTGTAATTACACTGTATATTAGAGTGACTATTGAATTTACATCTGTCTCCTTCACCAGACTTTAAATGTCACAGAAAAAAGAATTATGCATGTCTTTGCTCACTATTGTGTCCCTAACATCTAGCATAGCACCTGGCACACAAAAGACACTGAAAAAAAGTTCTTGTTTAATGAATCACTAAAATAGTAACTTGTACTTAAATAAGCTCCCTATCCTTTCATGGATCAATGTTCTCTTTCAGGCATTCTCTAGTTTGTGGATTTTTTCCTGAATAATAAAATATTCTAATTTTTTTCACTATAGCAACAGGCCCTAGAACACAAACTGTGTCCTAAAATGTTCTAAAGATGTTCATAAAATGTTAAAGAACACAAAATATGTTGTAAAAATTCTGAAGATTTTCCAGAAATGCTCAAGCAAGGAACAAATTCTGTATGCTAATATGACAATAATTATCAGACTCTCCTCTTGCTGCCAGGGACACAATTAAGAAGAGGTTTGGATGACTCTGAAATTAATCAGCTTTTATTAGTAATTTTATTAGTAATTTGAAGTTAATATGATAATTATTGCCAATTTCTAAGTAATTATTCTGGGTTTACCATCTAAAGTGGCCTTATATAAAGTAGAAAGTAAAAAAGCTCATGCTTCCTGAAATTTACAATACCCTGGTTAAGTTATCAAATACCCTCAGCACATTAAAAAAGACTCAGATGGTAGGCCAGAGATCACCAATTGATATATGGGGATGTGTAAGAGAATTTTCTCTATCCTACCCTGGTATAAACCAAACCATTTTAAAATCTTACATTTAATCTGGATTAGGACAAGCACTTTTCTATCAGGATTAGATAGGAGTGGTTCAAAATAAACAAACCCAACAATAGTCACATATTTGAAGTTTACCAAATGAGCATCAAATTATATCCTGGGAAAGTTATTCATTGGTACAAATACCCATACTTGAAGGAGCTGGTAAACAAAGATGTTAAACATTTGGAGCCATTAAGAAATGTGAACTTGGGGGCTGGGATTGTAGCTCAGCGGTAGAGTGCTTGCCTTGCATGCGTGAGGCCCTGGGTTCGATCCTCAGCACCACATACAAAGCAATAAAATAAAGACATTGTGTCCATCAACAATTAAAAAAATATTAAAAAAAAAAAGAAATGTGAACTTGGAAAGGCAATTGTAAAGAAGGTGATAAACTCTTCCAGTCTTATGATATTTTTCAAAAGTTCTCTTTGTTTGGAGCATTAATAACTCATACTGCTCATAACCCCTTGTTTGGATCACAAAAATATATCAATGTAGTCCAGTATTTTAAAAAAAAAACATTTTAAACTAAACTAACAGTTCAGTGAAAAGAATCTAACAGATTCTGAGTGGTAACACCAACCCCTTGCGTCAGTTACTCTCCATGAATTTCAGTTTCCTCAATTGTAAAATGACAGTAAAAACTATCTCAGAGGAATATTGGGTGGATGGGCTATTTTATGCACAGCTTATCACAAAGTAGAACTTTAAGAAATGGTAGCAATTGCTATTAGAAGCTATAGTCCTAATAAGAATGGAAGCAAAGTTAATAAAATGTATCCTGGTTCTCCTGGTATTAAAGATTCTCCTACTAAACTAGAGGGATAGTGTGTCATGAAGTTATCAGCTACTTTTTTATATCATATTAAGATAGGTTGAATTGAATTTAGTTTGATCTAAATAGCTGCTAACAGTAAAGGGACAGCTCTTCATTTTTCTCCGTGATGGTCAAAATAGTATAGCCATGTACAGATTTAACATTCAGTTAATTGAAAATTAAAAGAAAATTTTCGAAAAGTAACTTCTTCCTTCCCATGAAGTTTCTTTTAATGTTTTTCGGTATATAAAAGCAACACCTGCTGAGGGAACAGTCAAAAAAATCAAAAGGATTTTAAAAGTTTTATCCATCCTAATCATTTTTTTTTTCTTTTTGAGGTGCTAGGGATTGAACCTAGGGTGGCTCCACCACTGAGTTACATCCCCAGTCCTTTTTATTTCTTATTTTGAGACAGGGTTTCTCTAAATTGCCCAGACTGGCCTTGAACTTGTAATCTTCCTGCTTCAGCCTGCTAAGTAGCAGGGGGATTACAGGCGTAAGCCACCGCGCCGGGCTCACCCTAATCTATTTTAAACGCGAAGAAAATATGCTTCGTAAAGCATATTTTTAAATGAACAGGAACCACAGCAAGGGAAGTTTTAAAAAGTTACATCCAGTCTTTTCATCTATAAAAATAAGGCTTGTAACAGAACAAACAAGTTGATTTGTCACAGTAAAAGACTGTTCACCGGACCAGGTACTGGAGAAATGATGTATACAAACTGCGTCTGACCCTTTCGTATTTGACTTAGAAAACATCTGCAAACCACTTAAATTGCAAATAACTGCGATTATTAAGTGAAAACGGGGTGTGTGTTAATATCAAAGAGAAAGCTGTAAACTCTTAGGCTATTTCTCAAACACGGACATCCTTTATCCCATGGGAAAAGCCCAATACGATGTGAAACTACTAAAGAATTCTACAACACAGTCACACCATTCATCCACTCCCACTTACTTGCTGGGGACCAAATGTCCTCCCTAGGGAACCCATGGTGGGGAGCGCTGAGCACTGCCTTCTTCCTTTATCTGCAGGGACAGACTTTGGCCCTTCCAGATAAGGGGTGCGGAGAGTCCCTAACTAAATACTGTCCAGAGGGCAGTTGCCACCCAACGCCTAGGAAAGCAATGGAAATGGAAAGACAAACAGGTAAGAAAAAGGTGGTCGCTCAGCTTTCCAGGGCATGGGAGTCACAACGTCATGGTTAACTAAAATACTCTAGGTACCTGAGCAGATGCTTTCAGGAGGGCAGATTCTGTAGTAGCCACCCGCGGGATAAAAGGGAGTCGGAGAATGACAGGGTGGATACACGTGCAGTGAGGCGCTGTCCACACTGGGGATGGTAGTTCTGCCACGGGAGGGGGCAAGCCTCCCCTCCTGCGCAAGCCTTCCCAGGTGATCCTACACGGTCCCAAAGCAGGCACTGGGGGCTGCGGGGCCGAGGCGAGCAGGCGCAAGCAGCGGGCCGCGACTCTAGAGCGCGGAGGGAGGGCCGGGCGCTGTCCACCTGCCCAGCCCCGAAGGGCAGGGACGGGAGCACCGGGTGCCCGCAAGGCAGTCAGGGCCGGGCAGGTTGGCGCACCAGGGCCCTATCTCACCTGCTATGTCTGCAGCCTTGAGGCCGCGAGAAGGGAGTCAGTGCTTGAAGTGGGCCAAGTAGCGAGGAAATCACCGTCATCTCCCGCCCCCAGCCCTCCTAGCTGAGTGCGGCTGAGTGCCAGCTGCAGCACCTTCCGAGAAAGTGAGGCGGGGTAAGCCACTGCGGCCCTGTCGGCCGCCCCTCCCCGCTCCGGCCTAGGGCCCCGCCTTCAGACCCGCCCCCAGCCCCAAGCTTCGGGCCACTAGGCGAGCGCCCGGCGGGCCGGCAGTCCGCAACCTCCAGCAGCACAGCCCACGCCCTTTCCTCAGGCTCTCCCTCGACCCGCAGACTACCCCCATAGCCCCGCCCCCGCTTTAGGCCCCGCCCCAGTCGCGAGCCTCTAAGACACACGCCCCTGCCTTAGGCCCCGCCCCACCACCGCAGCCTCCAGCCGCGCGACTTCCGGCCCAGATCCCACAAGATGGCGGCCCCCGCGGAGGATTTCCAGGCTTGCTGGCCTCTCTTAGCTCTAGCGCGGATCGCTCCCAACTTTCTGGCTAACAGCAGCTTTGTGTGTTGAGATCTGCCAGTTCCTCTCTTGGTTAGTGTAGTCTTTGCATAGCATAGAGTATAAAAGCAAGGACTGAGACTCAGATCAGTGTCGAAATGCTGCCTCCCATCTTTCCCAAGAAGTGTGACCTTGACCTTCGAAATTAAAGTGTAAAGCTTTTAGCTTTGTGTTTGATTTAGAGTAAGGGCCTTATTAGTGACTGCTTGTATTTCTACTTTTGGGGAAACTGAAGGGCAATATTCCTTCCATATACTGAGAAGAATCTACTTGTATTGGAGGAGAATTTCAGGGCTTCTTGGAGTGAAGGTTCTCCAGATACAGTGTGACGTTTTGAAAACAGAAGAAGCCCTGTACTTGGCTAATCCCATGTGGAATTAAAATTATTTCATGTTTAAAAATATTTATAACCTGACCATTTAATACCACCACAAGCATTTTTTTTACAAAAATCTTTGCATTTTTTAACTGTTCTGTCTGGCAACTTAAGTATTTTCCTGTCATCCCTGCAGTTTCAGTGCAAAAAATTATGTGGCTTCTAAGAAATGTTGCAGTAAGTTAAGCATAGGCTAAAGGGTATGAAACTTAGCAAGAGAAAATGAACAGAATTGAAACTATAGAAAAGGCATGCATCCTGTTCCTGCTCTCTTAACACTTTTTTGTTGTGTTCATTTTTAACAGTCTTTTTTGTTCCCTTGGACCTGGCTACTTAAGAAAAAATCTTCTGAATACCCCAGTTATCTCTGTTTAGAAAGTATGAAGATTAATTCAATTAAATACTGAGCTTTGAATATTAGGGGACTACTAAGAAGATAGGCCTAGAAAGTTAACATCAACCTGTGGGAGGTTTCTTAGGTTAGCCTCAGAGTTTGAATTTCATTCTTTTCCCTCAGTGAAACCATCAAAGTTCCTCCCCACAAGAACATATGATCACATTACTTTTGTATATGTCATCTGGAAGCTGTTCCAGAATTAGATGAAAGCCTGAATGCAAGAAAAGCAGTATGGTGACTTTGGGAAAAACCAAGACATAAGGAAATGAAGACCTACTCTGGGATGATGGCAGTGAAAAGAATGGAATTGGTTTAAGAAATATTCCAAAAGGAGAACTGATGTGACTCAGTTACTAATACGACTAACAAAGAAGGAGTTAATGAAACTATGTATTTCCTCATGTATTACAGTGAAGAAAAGGTATTGGTGTAGTGAGCTTTTAATATCTTTTTCAGTTTTTAAATCCATTATTTTCTGTAAATCTATTATCTGAAGATGAAAGGAAATATTTCTAAAACAGTTACAAGAAGAATGAATCTGGGGGGCTGGGGTTGTGGCGCAGTGATAGCGTGCTTGCCTAGCACGCGTGAGGCACTGGGTTCGATCCTCAGCACCACATAAAAATAAAGATATTCTGTCCACCTATAACTAAAAAATAAATATATTAAAAAAAAAGAATGAATCTGGGTTTAGACCTAAAATCTAAAACTTTGGGAAACTATCTTGTGTAGTCTCTTTTCTTGAAGAAGTTATTTTCTTCATCTGAGGCCCTGAGGGATTAAGCAATTGGTTGAAGAACACCCAACTGGCTGGGGGAGAGAATTAGAATGAAAGTACCACACTGTCTTGTGAACTAACTGCTCATGAAGGCATCTGCACATATACATGGACATTTTTGGTAGATACCTAGAGAGAAAAAAGAGAAGCTCAAGAGAGAGAAAGAACAGCACTAAGGATGTGGTTTGAAGAGACATCTGCATGGACTGAACAAGTTTTCTGAGAACAGTAGCTTGTGGAGGGAAACTCTAGGAACAAGGTGTATACAGAGATGAAATACTTCAGTGAAAAGTCATCTTTACGTAAGCAATTAGTAGTGAAAGCCATAAGAAAATCATTCAATTCCATTATCAGATCTACTAATCATTCTGTGTAATGCTGATCTCTATTAATTTTACTGTTAATTGAGGAAGAAAAGTTCAAAGCTATGCAGATCAGTGGAATAAAAACTATAAATTTAACTCATACTACTTACAAATAAAAGTTATCTGTAGCCACTGAACCCATTGCCTTCTACTCCAGCTGATTAAGATTGAGAGGAGGAACAAAACAAGTGTTTTGATTCGGTAAGTATTATCTAGGATATAAGTTGAGACAATGTGATGTGCATATAGATTGCTGGTGAATTTTACTTTTTCCAAAATGAAGTAGTTCTGATTTTTCTCTCATTATTAAAGTGTAAATAAGCATTATAAAATAGTCAGATAATAAAGGAATGAATAAAGTGAAATCATACCTATAAATAACAATATTATAGATGATATATCACTTTATGCATGTATACCTTATTTAGGAAAAATGGGATTATACGGTACACATGATTTTTAGTAACTTCTTCCTTTAATAATATTAACATTTTAACCCCAAATATAGATATTTTTCATCATTTCTAATGCCTATTAAGTATTACCTAATGAAAATTTGAGGATGATCTTCCTTGAAAAAGTGGAAACTCTTGCCATTCATGAAGTGTAATTGAAGTTGAATAAAGAACAGAAATTAAGTAAAAGAATGACTTACAATGTGTTATTTGAATATATCTAATATGATGTCAGTTTCTTTTAAAACAGCTTCTTCTGTGTGTGGTTTTTTTATTAGAGTATTATATTTACACATAATAGTGGGACTCATTACACATTTGTACATGTATACAATATAACAGTATACTTTGGTCAATTTCATCTTAAAATATTTAGTTTCTGGAAAACTCACCTCCTCCTTCCAACAGCCATTTTTCTCTAGAGATCCACATGCTCCCAGAGAAGTTGACTTCATTCTACCTTCAGTGGCAATGTAACCTTGCCTATCCAATCAGTGCATGGCATTCTTTTGAACTTAGTGATTAAGTCAGAGTGAGCATTTGCCCTAATGTATTTCAACATAATGACTATCAGGATTTTTGCAGAAAATGTTGTTGTTTCTTCTTGCTGGATGAGAGGAAGATGCCAACAGCCTTCTTGGCACCTTCTTTAATCAGTCTTAAAATGATGCAGAGACCAAGGTTGGCACAACAGGAGGAAGTAATAGGGAACTTGATACCATAGTATGGTAGCCTCACAAGTTTACCTGGGGATCTTTTGTTTGTGTGAACCAGTAACTTTCTTTCATTATTTACAAGTTTGAGTTGAATTTTCTGTTACTTGAAATCAAATTCATAGAAAAAATTCTAAAAGAAAATATATACAGTTATTATCTCTGTGTATCAAGAGTACATATGATTTTTTTCTGTGTAGAAAAGTTCTCAAAATTTCTACCAAAAATGTGTATTAATTTTATCAAGAAAAAGTCTGAAATAAGTCATAAAAGATATATTTTGGTTCTATGGAAATGGTAAACAATACCTAATAAAAATTCTTCTAAATCACTATCAAGTATTAAAACAGGTAGGTAAACAAAATCCACTCATAAAAAAGAGCAATTTAAGAGCACTGATACAGTGCAGTATGTAAACTTAGATTATGCTAAGGCTTTGTTTTTGTTAATCTTTGTACCCTTAGAGCTTAGACTAGTGCTTTCCCTGACATGTTTTAAGTATTCAGAAGTGGCTTTTGAATGATTGAATAAAACATAGTTTCCACCAGATATCCAGGAAATTGAAGTGTACTTCTATTGAGTGGGAGCTATTTGATATAAGCAACTGAGATATAGCTCTTTTACAATAACTGGATTTCTTATTTTTTCTAGATTTTTCACTGTGCTAAGTTTTTTAAAATATTTTTTTTTTTAGTTGTAGATGGATACAATACCTTTATTTTATTTATTTTTATGTGGTGTTGAGGATAGAACCCAGTGCCTCACACATGCTAGGTGAGCGCTCTGTCACTGAGCCACAACCCCAGCCCCCTGAGTTTGTTTATAGCTTTATTTAAATATTCTTTCAAATTGCTGACTTCTTTTTGTTATTGTAAATGCTTTGATTTAATAATTTAGTTTCTCCTCTGTCAGGATAGCGCCCTGAAATTTTTCTTTTAATATACATACATGTATGTGAAGAAATATGTTAATAACTTTTTTTTTTCTCCCATTCAATTTTGTTACTGAAATATTCTCAAAAAAGCAATGGAAGAAGATGGAGCTTAACCATCTCACCTGGTTATTGGTCTTTTTCTTTTCTTTTCTTTTTTTGTACTGAGGATTGAACTCAAGGACACTCGACCACTGAGACACATCCCCAGCCCTATTTTAAAATTTTATTTAGGGTCCCACTGCATTGCTTAGTGCCTTACCAGTTGCTGAGGTTGGCTTTGAACTCATGATCCTCCTGTCTTAGCCTCCTGAACCACTGGGATTCTAGATGTGCGCCACTGTGCCCGGCCTTTTTGTTTTTGATGTTGTTGTTTTGTAGTACTGGCCATTGAACTCAGGAACACTACCACTGAGCTATATCCTGGCCCTTTTAATTTTTATTTCAAGACAGGATCTAAGTTGTTGAGGCTGGCTTTGAATTCATAACCCTCCTGGCTCAGCCTCTGGAGTAGCGGGGATTACAGGTATGTGCCATTGCTTCTGACTTTGATCTTGTTATTGACTCAGGTAATGTTTGAATAAGGTTAAATAGGGAGAGGCTTTTGTCTGGGCCAGCACTTAAAACATTAAGAAGAGAAACAATCAAAATAATTATGTGATGAAATTACAAGCTAAATCAGTTACTTAGATCTAAGAGATTGTAGAAACTATACAGTAGAGCATGGTAAGTTTGGGCCCTTAGCCAATCTCTTGCAAGACTTGGTTTCTTAATACTTGAGGTTTTGTTTTCACCACATTTTTCTTAAGGTCAGAGATCTGAAATATGAAAATCAAACACAAAAAATCCACTTGTTTCTTCTAGTTTGTTCATTAAAAAGTGGGCTCACTGATGAATTTAACAGGCACTCTTCATTAAGCCATCTTGTAACTGCAAAGCATTTTCTAATTTGAATAGAGTCTAAAATGAAATTCCACTGGATGTGATGGCACAGGCCTCTAATCCCAGCAGCTTGGGAGGCTGAAGTAAGAGGATCACAAATTCAAAACCAGTCCCAGCAACTCAATGAGGCCCTAGGCAACTTCATAAGACCCTGCCTCAAAATAAAAATAAGAAGGGCTGGGGACATAGCTCAGTAGTAAAGGACCTCTGGGTCCTTCAATCCCCAGCAC
>PVHX01009251.1:0-11192 GCA_004024805.1 Geosciurus inauris | reverse complement strand
CATGCTCAGCCCGACAAATTAAACCCATACTTCAGAAGCATTCTTCTTGTAGTATATGTATTTCAAGGGCTCCAGTCTTCTTCCCTCCTTGAAGGGGCAGGTGCTCTATCTGTGTTGATTTTCATAGTATTCTAAGTGCCTAGAACAGTGCTTATCACATAGTAGGCACTTGTTGACCTCCTAACTCTTGGAATACAAGCCAAATAGGTTTGTGAAGTTTCTGTATTTAGATAATCACTTAAAAATGGAAACACCTGATCTTTCTTGGCCTGTTTCACTTTTGGTGAAAGTAACTGATAGAAAAGAAGAATCAGAACTCAATTCTCTGTGTGCAGTAGAGGAACCAGATCATTTTTGTAACTGACAGTAGCTGAAACAGAATAAATGTTGAAGAATCATCATGGTAAAGTGTTCCAGTAATTAATTGTACAAATATTTAGATGTCCCTATAATTCCAAAGGTTATGTAGATTTCCTTTTACTCTTTTATGCATGCTTTTCTTAAATCTTTCCAAAATGTTGCAACTGGAAAGAAAATTTACAGTTTCAGAGCTGCAAGAAAATAACCCAGACCTAGTCAGAAAGAGGCCTGGGCACTAGTTTGGCAATCATTGTTGTTGGAGAATAAAGTGAATAACAGTGAGTTCCTCAATGCAGTGTTACTTGAAGTCTAGGTTTCTATACTATATAGCTAGTAGTAGCCTGATTAACTATGTCCTTAAGTCTGGCTTATTATTAGTCCTAAAGCTCTAACCTAAACCCTCCCACATAGTTTACTACATGCATACATTATGGAGATGATATTTATGGGGATGTTAATATTTGGTAAAATTCCTAGAAAACTCTTTAAAACTTCATTTCATATGTTGCCTCAGTAACTGATAAATTTTCCTTTCCTCTTTTTTTTTTTTTAAGCCCACCAAAAACTAGTACTAAAAGTTGAAGCTCAAAGCTGGGGCTCAGTAGTAGAGCCTTGGGTTCAATCCTTACCAGAAAAAAAAAATTCAGACCCAATATTTATCATATTGAATTGATTTGTTTGTTTTAGTGACAAAATGAGATCATCTCTGAGGACAATAGGAACATTTTAAGAAATCAAACTACTGTATCAAAATACAAAGACACAATGAAATTGAGAAGCCCCTCTCTGAATCTCTCTTCCCAACCACTGGAATTTCACCCATCCAGCTGCACGTGTCAAAAATTGGAGGAAAGGAACACTTTCCTAGTTTGTCCAAAATCCCTTTGCTTACTTTGGAAGGTGATAAGCAGGGAAGAAGTGTGACCTCTGTTACATGGAACTTAGCCTGTGTGTGAAGGTGGGGGAGGAAAAAGCCGTCATTTCAAATGATGTAGAACATGAGTGAACATAACTGCAAAGTAAGTGAAGAAGGGAAATTTATCTCCTCAGCTCTTGGAAATGGAAATAAGAGCAGTGTTGCATCAGTTCACTTAGGCTAGGCGACCAGTGGAAAACTCCTGTAAAGAGAGAGCAGAGGCAGGGGTTATACTGTGGGGAATGTTGTCTGAAACAATGGGGGTGAGAGTTTAGACCTGTCCTCCTATTTGACAATAGCTATTTTGTTCTTTTCTCCCTAGGCCTCAGTCTTAACGTGCTTACAGGCACTTTATCATTCTTACACTTTCTCAGCATCTTCTCACCTTTAGAGTCATCTCATCTTATTACATGATGGTGATTTGGTGCTACCAGGCTACCTGCTTGTTCTACACACTATTTGTTCAAAATGACTTGCATGTGTGGCTACTGGACAAGAGCCTAGGAAGGCCAAGTGGGCAAATACTTGGAAGAATATGGGGGTGGAGAGCAGTCATAAGGATTGAGGACTATAAGCAATATTCTTAATCATAGTGAGGAATCCAAAGGTCTGTCACAGCAGTTTTCAACCAGAATCATCTGGGAAAAGTGTGTGTGTGTGTGTGTGTGTATTACTGGTTGAGCCCAGGATCTCATACATGCTAGGCAAGCACTAAGTGTACCACTGAGTTACATACCCGGTCCTTTCTATTTTTAATTTTTAACAGGGTCTTACTAAGTTGCCCAGGCTGTCCTCAAACTTGCAATCCTCCTGCTTTAGCCTCTCTTGGGGAATATAATTCTTAAAAATATAGATGCCAGAGTCCCAGGCAGACTTTCTAAATCAACATCACTGCGGTTGAGTCCATGGTCTGTATTTTATTTTTTCAGATTCTCAGATGTTTCTAATATAAATTCTTGGTTAATAGCTACTCATCTAGGTAACAAAGTGGAAAGTAGAAATAAGTCTTAAAAGCAAATAGAAATATTTTTATGAGAGGAGAACAGAAAGTTTTTTGAGAGTCTTAGTATTCTATGGGGAGAAGTATATTCTAATTATAGGAAAAAAGTTACATTTTTTTCTGGCATCTTCCATCGGAAAACCATTTCAGTAACTTTTCCTATTTGTTTGGTTTGTCCTCTGTGGAGAAGAGCAAAACAAAGCACAACCAACCATTCTCTTTATGTCTTGTGAATACATACATTTGAAATACATTTGAAAATGGCACTACAGTGAAGACACTAAATATAAACACTATAGTGTGTCTTCACTGTAGTACCATTTTCAAATCCCAGGCAGAAAGTTCACATTATGGTGAAGTAGTTTTCTGGCACATTCAAGAACTAAGTCTACACATTGAACAGATTGTGGATCATGTAGCAGAACCCTAGGGCAGTCATTTACCATCTCTTAAAGCTTTAGTTTTTGAGAAACAATCAAAATTTCTCCCATTTTTCTTCAGAGATGCTATTTATAAAATATGAATTTTTTTTAAATATTTTTTTAGTTGTAGATGGACACAATGTCTTTATTTTATTGCTTTGTATGTGGTGCTGAGGATCGAACCCAGGGCCTCACGCATGCGAGGCAAGCGCTGTACCGCTGAGCTACAATCCCAGCCCTAAAATATGAATTTGTTTAAAAATATATATTTTAGTTTTAGGTGGACACAATACCTTTATTCTTTATTTTTATGTGGTGCTGAGGATCGAATCCAGTGCCACACATGTGCTAGGTAAGTGCTCTACCACTGAGCCACGACCCTAGCCCCCTAAAATATGGCTTTTTAATAATCTTTTATAGTTCGTGCATGTGGCATCTTGTTTAAAAAATTCTTCCCTGCATCAAGGTGATAATGATATTCACCTACATTTTCCTCTAAGACTTAAATGACTTTTAAAATTTTTATTCTTGGTATCACCTTTCAAATTTCCATTTGTTATTAGAACCCCACACTACACTCAAAGTGTAGAAAGTTTCTATCCAACACAGAGAAAAATACTTCTTTAGTTTCTCTATAATCTAGATTTTAAAAAACCCTTAATGTAAAATCATATAAAATTGGAAAGTACAAAGAGATGTAAGCATCTATAAAATGTATTCTAAGAAGATAGCACAGATTAGCTATTATTATTATTAGTGGGATTAGCTAATGGAAATACAAATTTTTCCATACTGAAGAGATAAAGGTTATAGTACATGTGGCCTAAGGGCCAGTTATCACTCCTGCTGTAGGTAGGCATATCACATGTTTGTCCAATGTCTAGCGTGGATATGCTTATCATATAGTAATGTCTGTCAAAGCCTTGAAGATGCCCTTGAGCAAAAGTCACTTCACAGCTCCATGTCAGGTCAAATTAAAAAAAAAAAAACAAACTTCAAAGAAAGTAATCTTTGAATAAAACTTCTAGAAGATGTTCCCAGATGATCAGGAAGACTTGTTTTCCTGCTAACCTTTCACACCCACCATCTCTCTTGAGTCCTTGACTCAACTTTGGAACTGGTTGATTTCTAGCTCCTGCTCTTGCACTGCATTGAATATTTATCCCCTACTACCTTCTACCTGCTCCCAGGATTGCCTTAGGTACCCAGTTATGTGACTTGGCTCACTCTGCTCTATCCCATCAGAATCTGAAAGCCTCCATGTAGAATCCTCCACACTCTCTCAAGCTGATGAGAATAAGCTTTCAACCATAACTGGCCAGCTGTTACCTTCTGAGACTATTGTTTATATTAGCACAGCCAGATCTTGCCAATACTCATATGGTCTGATTGACAATCATCCTAGCAGAGGAGGCATCTCCATGGAAATGGAATGATCTGTTTTCAAAGCTGTAACTTGTATGAGGCTGCACTGGGCTAAGTAGCCCCACCCTTGTGGAAAGACCTGTTTTCCTCTCACCAGGTGACTCCAATAGTTGGGTAGGCCCAAGGGAAGATTGCTCTCTTTCCAGGTAGCAGCTTTCCCCACTGCCCACTAGAACAAGTACCACTGCCTGCTCAGCCCTGCGCAGGTTGTGAGGGTAAACCAAGGGGTTGACCCAACTATCTTGGCTGGCTAGGTGATGGCACTTTTCTTTCTCACTACTCTGTGTATTTTTTCCCCCCACAGTCAGCTTCCTCAGTAAAAAAGCATGGACTGATACTGTCACATTTTTACCACTTCCACATTCTCTATCCCTTAATAGCCAAGGAATCTGAGGCTCTGGTGCTTTGGTCCTCCACCCCTCAAATCATTGGCTGTCATCTATGCCATGCAGTGAACCCCAGTGGTTAGCATTCTACACAGAGGCAAAGTTTGTGCCCCTCAGGGTATATAGATCTCATCTGTCACCAGAGTCCTTGCAGTAGCACAGGGCCCTGGCCATCAATTAAATTGGATCTTTGTTCCATGGTCTCATTTCCCTGTGACCACAGTCTAGAAAAGTTTTTCATTTTTAATGATTCTATTGGGTCCACCTGGAAAAATCCAAAATAATCTCTCCATTTCAAGGTCCTTAATTCATCAGAAGCCCCATAAGCTTAGCTTCAAGAATTGTAGGTCTGGAATTCTCTTCTGCTTTCTTCAAAGTCTCAGGTGGGCTATTGCTACTCTCAATGTCCCTCTCTGAAGGGAACCTCAACCCAACCCGCCCAAGTGATAGCTTCTCTGCAAGCCCCATGAGACATCCCAGTCATATACTGTTTGCAATTCTGTCCTGGGATCAATGAGGACTGACATCTTCACACCATGGGGACATCCTTAATAGCTTTATGTATCTTGTGCCAGAGCCAGCATGTGCCTGGATCCAGGTAAGTTGGCCCTCTGCCTCCCCAGAAAATACCCCAATTCTATCAGAAAGGTGTTCACAGAGGCTCCTTCAGTGGTGTTCCTTCTGAGAGGACCCTGGCATAAGGTTCTGTGTACTCTTCAGAACTGCTGAATACTTTGGTAGGTTTTTTTGGGTCCCTCACTATCTGAGAAAATATGCATATTATGCATATTTGTTATCTGTTGTTGACACAGTAAGTTACAATAAACTCAATGCTTAAAACCATATACACTTATTATTTTGCAGCTCTACAAATCAGAAGTCCAAAATCTGTCCCACTGGATTAAAGCCAAGGCATCAGTGGAGCCAGTTTCTTCAAGAGCCTCTAGAGAAGAATCATTTCTCAGGTTCTGGAGGCTGCCCACATTCCTTGGCTTATGAACCACTTCCTCCACTTTCAGCAGTGTTACCTCCCCGTGATCTTTGTTCCATGGCCTCATTTCCCTGTGACCACAATCTAGAAAAGTTTTTCACTTTTAATGATTTTATGTTTGGATCCACCTAGAAAATCCAGAATAATCTCTCCATTTCAAGGTCCTTAATTTTATCAGGAATTTGCTTTGAGTACTTTTTTCTAAGTCCCTTTTAAGGTAATTACAGATTCTGAAGATAAGAACATGGACATCTTTGGAGTGCCACTATTTAGTCTACCACACATATTTTCGTAGGAGCACAAAAAACTAGATTACTCACAAACTACAGTAATTCCATCATGTAAAAGGATAATTTTCCCTTGTGCATGTATTCCTGAGTAGATTATAAACCCCTGTTTTTGTCCTTTACTATTTAGCTTAGTACCCTGCATACCAAAATCACTCAAGGGCTTTGTTTCAAGAATAAAGATACCTTGGTCTTATGGGGAGAGACACAAATTCTGTTTGTGTGTGTGCTGGGGATGTGGAAGGTTCATAAGAACAGAGAAGATAACATAGACCGTGATCAGTTGTCAGAGTTTTCTTGGGAGGAGCTGGTCTGGCTGGGCATGATCTCTGACAGAGGTACCCTGAACCAATGTGTGAAAGGTGAAATAACAGGAAAAGATGAGGATTCCACGGCCAAAGTACTGAGAGAGCAGCTTCACCGCTAAAGCATGCCTGAAGAGTGGGACCTCCATCTGGTCAGAACTTCTAGTCCTAGAAAGCTGTTCTTATCCCACTGATTTTCTGTCTGTCAAATCTGTCCATTTCTGACACTGTGTTGTTGAAGTCACCAACTACAATAGAAGATTCATCTGTTTCTCCTTGCAGTTCTACCAGGTTTTGGCTTATGTAGTTTGATGCTTTGTTGCTACAAGCATGCCCATTAAAACTTATCCTGTCTTCTTAGAGAATGCATTTTTTTAATCCCTGATGGCTTTCCTTGCTTTAAGTGCTCGGTCTGAAACTAATATAGTTATACACGCTTCCTTTTTTTTTTTTGTACTAGGGATTAAACTCAGGAGCGCTTAACCACTGAGACACATCACCAGCCCTTTTTATTTTTTATTTTGAAACAGGGTCTTGCTAAGTTGTTCAGAGCCTTGCTAAGTTGCTGAAGCTGACTATGAACTTGCCATCCTCCTGCCTTAGCCTCCTGAGCTGTTGGGATTATAGGCATGTGCCACCATGCCCAGTCCCCCTTTCTTTTTATTAGTGTTAGATTGGTAAATCTTTCCCCATCTGTTACTTTCAAACTATTGGTGTCTTTATATTTAAAGTCAGTTCCCTGGAGACAATATATTATTAGGTCTTGGTGGGGACCGGAAATTGAACACAGTTTTACTACTGAGATACATCACCAGTCCTTCTCATTTTTAATTTTGAGACAGGGCCTCACTAAGTTGCTGAGACTGGCCTTCAATTTGTGATCCTCCTGTCTCAGCCTCCTGAGTAGCTGGAATAACAGGCATGCACCACCACTTCTGGCTTCAAGTTATACTTTTTAAAAAACTTTTTAAACTGGTTGCTCTAGAGTTTGCAATATTCATTAACAACTAATCCAAATGTATTTTCAAATTACACTATGGTACCCATGAAATGGTATGATAACAAAATAATCCTATTTTCTCCCTCCCATCCCTTATATCATGGACTGTCATTCATTTCATTTATATATAAGCATATGCTTATAGGATATATACATAAGCATATATGATCAAACACATTACTGATGTTATTTGCTGTCTAAGTCGATTAAAAATAAGAAAAATAAAACTGGGCATGGTAGCACACATCAATAGTCCATATTTTCGTCAGCTTTTCTGCTGCAGTGACTAAAGGATCTGACCAGAACAACTATAGAGGAAGAAAAGTTTATTTGAGGGCTCATGGTTTCAGAGGTCTTTTTTTTTTTTTTAAATTTATTTTTAGTTGTTGATGAACACAATGTCTTTATTTTATTGCTTTGTATGTAGAGCTGAGGATCGAACCCAGGGCCTCACGCATGCAAGGCAAGCGCTCTACCGCTGAGCTACAATCCCAGCCCCGGTTTCAGAGGTCTTAGTCCATAGAAGGCCGGCTCAGTTCCTCATGGGTGGAGTTGAGGCTGAACATGGCAGAAGAGTGTGGCAGAGGGTGATCAGAAAACAGAGACTCTACTTTCCAGATACAAAGTATACCCAAAGCCACGCTCCAATTCCCACCTCCTCCAGCCACACCCTGCTACTTCAGTGACCATTCAGTTAATCCCTATCAGAGGATTAAAACTGCTTGAGTTAAGACTCTTACAACCCAATTACTTCTCCTCTATACCTTCCTGCATTGTCTCACACGTGAGCTTTTAAGGGACACCTCACATCCAAACCATAACTGTCCACTAATTGGGAGGCTGAGGAAGGAGGATTGCTTGAGCCCAGGAATCCAAGGCCATACTGAGCAATGCAGTGAGACTCCATCTCAAAAATATATATTTTTTAAATCAAGGTTTTTATTTTACCTCCTTTTAAAATGTCCTTTCTTTACTTTTGTAGATCTGAGTTTCTAACCTATATTAGTTTCTTTTTAAAGAACTTCTTTTAATTTTTTTTTACAAAATGATCTACTGGCAACCAAGTCCCTGTTTTTGAGAAAGTCTTGATTTCTTTTTTACTTTTGAAGGATAATTTCACGGAATTCTAGATTGCTAGTCTTTTTCTCTCAATACTTTAAACACTTCATTTCACTATTTTGCTTGTGTAGCTTCTGCGGAGAGTCATATGTAATCCTTACCTTTGCTCTTCTATTCAGGGTAGTTCCCTCCCCTCCCCTCCCTCTCATCCCAACCACTGGCTTATTTCAGAACTTTATCTTTGATTTTTTTTGTAGTCTAAAAATGATATATTTAGGTGCATTTGGATGAACATTTATCCTGTCTGGTGTGGTCTGAGCTTCCTGGATCAGTGGTTTGGTATCTGACATTACTTTGGGAATTTCTCAGTCATTATTGCCTCAAATATTTCTTCCATTCTTTTCTCCTTTTCTTCTCATTCTGGTACTCCTATTATATATATTTACACCTTTTGTAGTTATCCCACAGTTTCTGAATAATCTGTTCCATTTTGTTGTCTTTGATTTTCAATTTTGGAGGTTTCTACTTACATATCCTGAAGTTCAGAGATTCTTTCCTGAGTCATGTTGTTTACTAATAAGTCTATCAAAGACCTTCTTCATTTCTAAAACAATGTTGTTTCTTTTTGTTTTGTACTGGGGATTGAACCGAGGTGCACTTAACCGCTGAACTACATCCCCAGCCCTTTCTTTTTATTTTGAGACGGGTCTCATTAAGTTGCTTAGAGTCTTGCTAAGTTGCTAAGGCCAGCCTCCTGCTTCAGCCTCCAATGTTGCTGGGATTACTGGTGTGTGCTACAGTGCCTGGAGTGTTGTTGCTGTTTTAAGTCCCTAATATGTTTTAATTTTTTAAGATTTCTATTTCTCCATCTTTGCTTACGTTGCCTGTCTGTTCTTTGCATGTCTATCCAATTAGAACTCTTAGCATATTAGTCATAGATATTTGAAATTCCCCTCTTTGATAATGTCAATGTTCTTGCGACGTCTGGTTCTGATGCTTGCTCTTTCAAACTGTGTTTTTTGCCTTTTAATAGGCCTTATCATTTTGGTAAGGCGGAGGTGGGTAGGAAGCACTTGTGGTCCCATGATTAAGTCTCACTATTTAGTGAGCCTATGCCTCGCAACTATGAACTTCAGAAATGTTCCTCAGCTTTTTTCTCCCCACTTAGGGGGATGGAATGATTAGAGTGGGCTGGGTTTGGGTGTTTCCCTTCCTCCAGGTTAGTTAAGTGCTAGTAAAAGTCCACCAGGTTAGGTTCTGGTAACGTAGCTTTTCCTGAGGGCAGACCTTTGTACCAACTGAGGATTCCCCCATACTTCAAAATAGGACCTTTTCTCTTCCCCTGCCAGATCCCTGGGGGAATTTTTTCGACATTTACTGTGAGAACGTAGTTGAGCACCTGAAGGTTAAAACTCACAAAAACGTGGAGGCTTTCCATTACTGCGTCCCTCTGGAATCTTTAGCTCTTAGTCTCATCCACACCTAGCCTCCAGCGATTTGTCAAAGTTCAGATATTCCTACCTAAATACTGATTCTTGCAGAGGTTTTTGCTCTGATAAGTTGCCTCTGTATCCATTTGTCTGTCTCTCCAATTTGGGGGGTGGCAGTTTACCCTGGAATTCTATTCTGGGGGATCTAAGAAGAGTTGTTGATTTTTCCATTTATTCAGCTTTTTACTTGTTAGGATGGAGTGGTGATTTCCAAGATTTTTAGAGGTGAAAATTAATACCAGAAGACTCCAGTTATCTTTTATTTTTTTTTAAATTGATGGACACAATGTCTTTATTTTATTGCTTTGTATGTGGTGCTGAGGATCGAACCCAGGGCCCCATGCATGCGAGGCAAGCGCTCTACCGCTGAGCTATAATCCCAGCCCTCCAGTTGTCTTTTAAATTTCCTCTTTTATATGTTTCATCTGTCATTGGTAAGTGTTTAGAAGCTCAAAGCATGAATTTACAATGTTAGCCTTACTCTGTGCATTTTTTTTTCTTTTGGACATAGTGTCTTGATTTTGTTTTGTTTATTTTTATGTGGTGCTGAGGATCGAACCCAGTGCCTCACACGTGTGAGGCAAGCGCTCTGCCGCTGAGCCACAACCTCAGCCCTTTTCTTTTTTTAAAATTTTTGTTTTTACTTGTACATGGACACATTATCTTTATTTATTTATTTATATGTGGTGCTGAGGATCGAACCCAGTGCCTCACGCATGCAAGGCAAGCGCTCTACCACTGAGCTACAATCCCAGCCCCCATTTTTTCTTTATAGCTTTTGCACATTTAAAAATTTCCCATTATTTTAACCTGTTACTTCTCAAAGTTTTTCATTATGGCACTTTCAAAGTTCATTTATTCCTGTGGATTCCTCTTTCCATACTGACCTCTCAAATATGTTAATCCCTACCCTTAAATTAGATGAGTGTAGGGTAACTTGCTATCAGGTCCCTTCTTGCCCAATGACAGCTCTACTTCTTTTCTTCTCATGCAAATACATTCTACTCCTTTCACTCTTGGGAGAAAAGAATTTAGATGGGTTTTAAAAATATTCAGAATAAAAAAAATTTAGAGCTGGGCTGGGTGGTGCACACCTGTAATCCCTGCACTTTGGGAGGCTGAGACAGGGGCATCACAAGTTCAAAGCCTGGGGCTGGGATTGTAGCTCAGTGGTAGAGCGCTTGCCTTGCATGCGTGAGGCCCTGGGTTCGATCCTCAGCACCACATACAAAAGCAATAAAATAAAGACACTGTGTCCATCTACAACTAGAAAAAATTTAAAAAAAAAAAAAACAAGTTCAAAGCCTCTCTCAGCAATGGAGAGGCGCTAAGCAACTCAGTGAGACCCTGTCTCTACATAAAACACAAAATAGGGCTGGAGATGTGGCTCAGTGATCGAGTACCCCTGAGTTCAATCCCCAGTACCAAAAAAAAAAAAAAAAAATCAGAATGATTTTAAGGAACTCTCTAAGGAAACAAATGTAATACATGTGAATCTACACATTACCTCATGCTTTCTTTTTTTCTTTCTTTCTTTCTTTTTCTTTTTTT